>JAPYZP010004047.1:0-13320 GCA_030522985.1 Torymus sinensis
GCGCCTCGGGTGCAGCGCGTGGAAATGCAGGCACGCACGCCGGCTTGTACTTATACGTGCACGCACGCGAGGGTGCGATTGACGAACGGGACTGATGTATGTGAGCCTCTCTTTTCCTGCAGGGCTCCCGCCTGTATATCCTCTTTATGCGCGCGACGCTCGATTAGCTGCTTGGCTTGTGGCGAGCGTCGTTGGCGCCGTTAATGGCATTTGAAATTATCGGCCGATGAGAGAGTTTTGTTAATGGGGGTGGTGCTGGCAATGTTGCTACTGTCAGGGGACCCCGAGTGCTTCGTAAATTTTTACTGTCGCTGTGGGAATGTTTAGTTTTCATGGGTTATTGTTGATGATTTGAATCTACTATTAGCACTTAATTCAACACTTATTGAAGTAAGCATAATTATTATAGGCATAACAAAAATTTCTTCCGTTTCTTCTTAATTACTTCAAATGATTTATTCACGGTAAACCCCCGAAGTTCCTAATACGATATATAAATACATCAATTATTTACATAATTCCGAATTTGCAGACGAATTGGTTATCATGTGCTTCTCGCACGCGATATTCGCATCAGTGCCCATTTGTCAGCCAGTTTTTGGCACACTCGTATATGTACATTGGTACGATGGAAATTCGCCCTTCTCCTACGGTTTGCCTTTTCATTTCCTTTGCTTCAATCTTCGTCGAGTGAGTGCCCGCGCGTATAAACTATATACGTATCGACTCCACTCAAGCCAGCTCATACGCGTTTCAACTCACTCCTCTGTGCCCTTTTTCCCTCTCCCTCTCTATATAATACGTTCTGTCGCTCAGTTTTCTGCGAGTCACTTTCGTTCCACCCCCATCGCCATTTCTTCCCCCTTTTGTTTAACGCACACGCGCGCTACTTCCTCGCACCTCCTGCCTTTATTACTCTATCGCCACAGTCTCGCTGTACCTCGAGCTGTGCAGTTTTACATTTTTCCCTTCTCTCGCAGCTGATGCATCTTTTTTCCTCTTCTCGCTCCTCCCCTCTCTCTCTTTCTCCTGTAACGTTATATTTTCGCTTGCTTTTCCCGTCCTCTCTTCATTATATACCTTCCGGCGCGGAATTACGCGCGATAAGTTTGCCGACGTGTATACACGCGTACTACAACTTTTTGCTTTCACCGGCCACGCCCGGTTTTTCCTGTCTTTGAAGAGTTGCATTTTCATTATTTGCCATAGTCAGCGCACCGAGCGCAACTGCAATTTTTACGGATCGATATTCTTTTAAAGCAAATTAATTGAGGGGCTGTCGAAAGATTGAGGGGATGCAGTAGTTGGGTATATTGGTTTGAGATGAACGTTTTATTTTCAATTTTCAAACGATAGACGATGTCGTGCCAAGATTAAATTTTCTCAAAATTCAAGAAAAATATAACAGGATAGAGACGCGTGAAATTATTTCAATAATGAAACCGGTTTTTATTTTATATTTATATTTAAATGTGCAACAGATTGACTTACGCTGACACTATAATCAAAATAATACAACTTGCTTGCATATTGACAAATTGCCAGAGTCAATTAAGTGTTGCATAATATTTGAATGATCTCTATTAGCACAGTATAAAAAGAAACAGTGCATCAAATACATATCCTATACCCTACAACAAGAGCTAAAAATAAGCTAAAAAATTTATTTAAAACTCCAACTTTCTCGAACTATTTACACAACATTTCTCGTGAGAACGTCCTAAATTATCCGAGATCCCGGAAAAGAATCTCAGAGTTCCCTCCACTAATCCATTCTCATTCTCCCTCTCACTCCTCTTAATTCTTTCGACTCCGTTAACTCTCGTCGTCCGCTGGAAAAGCCTCGCGCGATCTCGAAAATAACTGCATAATCTCGCCTTCTGGCTTTGCCCTTCCTGTCAGCCCTCCTTTTCGGGGTCTCCTCGGGGGGGAAAAGCCTGTTCGGCATTAGCGAAGCCAGGATCAATGTAGAGCCCGCGCGCTCAACCATGATCACCGAGAAGTAATTTCATGATGAGAGAGAGAGAGAGAGAGAGAGAGAGAGAGAGAGAGGAGGAGGAATTAAGGGCGGGAGGAATGCCCTCGGCGATTCGCTTCTCAATTGCTCGTCTGATCACCGTTTGCCTTTTATCGCTCCGCCGGCGCGCTCTCTCTCTCTTTCTCTGCTGGGGGTTATCTCCCCAATGTACCGCGTTCATGTGTGTAATTTCGCACGGCGCGTATATATATATACGGTTGCTGAACGAGTGTGACCTTTGCGAATTTTGACGTACGACGAGGGAGGGGGGATCTCGATTTTTTGCGAGGGCCTTTGCGTGATTGGGATCGGCTTGCGGCGGCGAGCGGGCCGTTAAGAAAAAAAAAGCGGATGATTACGTTTGCTTGGAGTGAGATGTTCGAGGCCTTCTGAGGCGTGACGCGAAAATGAATCATTCTCTTATACGTTGTTCCTAAGTAGAGGAAAAATTGCGTTTTTTTTCTGTTCAAGCAATGAAACTTGTAAATGTATCGTTCCATTCTTTTATCAATAGTAAGAATTATTATTTTTATCTTTAAATACTTCAATATACAGTATTGCGTCGAATGAAACGAAAAAATTAATTTCTACTCTTTCCTTTACGATCAAATCTATTTTCATTATAAATTGTATTTTAATGCTAATTTATTTTCGGCACCTTGGATTATTCTCATTGGTATAACACAACTTATTCGAGATCAAGGCCTAAATAAGATTCATAACCAGCGCGTTACATAAATACTGTCGATACTTTCACTTTCGCCAACGATGTTTTCCATAACTCACCGCGAAAGAAATCACTAGATCACGTTGATAAATTACATTGTTCTCGTCGATATGGCTCGCGTGGGGCGGTGAAACAAAAAAAAATACGTCCCGCTCGAAGCAACGAAAAATGAGCCTGTCCCAACTGTCAAAACTAAATAAAATTTATAATCGCGCAGATACCACGCGCGGCAGTTCGCAGCCCCCGCAACACACGCGAGAGCGAGCAAGAGAGAAAAACGACCGCCTCGTGATGCGCATATACATATATACACTGTTTCCACAAACACAGCCACAAAAATAGCCGTAAATCGGAGCGGCGAATCTCTCTCTTTTGGAAAAGAGCAAAACGAGCCATGCTGCGGAGAGAGCTGACTAGACTCGGCCGTTCGGCTTTCTCCGGCGGTGCTCTCAAGGGCGCGCTTGACTTTTTGCCAGAGGTCAACGTCGTCGTTTCCGATCGGTCGTCCCTCTCGAATACTTCGAAACCATTATAAGCCGCGTTATATGGCCGCGCGCGGCATTTTTCAATATATGCGGTGCGCGAGCGCGATCGAGGTCGTTAACTGCAGGAAGCGCGGCGACAATGTGTGTGCTGCCTCTATCGCGCGCCCCGCAGCACAAAATGGCCATTCACGAGCGAGCTCTCGCGCCTGTGTAGCATGAGACTTTCGTCTTCGCCTGCTTCTTCTTCTTCTCCTTCTTCTTCTGCTTCCTACTCCGTCTGTTAATTCTCGCTTTTTTAGTCTTCTGCTTCTGGATTCCGTATTTTTGTACGTTTTTTAGACTAGCTAGTCGCTGTCGTGTAAGACAATCTACTCTGTAAGTTGATTCTTTATGTTCGAGGCGATTTACATTGTTACTTCTGATGCTTGGTTTAAATTGAGACGATTTGGTGAGTACAGCGGCAGATAAATCTGGTAGAGTCAGACGCGCCACTTGGTTTAGCTGTCAAGACAAAAATTTAAATAACTTTATTCCAAAAAGTATATTTTTAACTAAAAAGCTTATGGACAGTATAAATTTCATTTAAATCTCAATTATTAAAGATGTATTTAAGATATAAAAAAAAAATTAAATTAAAATACATATACATTTTGAAAGAGCAGCTTCAAAGCATCGGTCTTAATTAATTTTCGTCAATCAGTTATATATTATTCTGACTTTTCACAGAAGCGCATACAATATGGCCCCTTTATGAAGAAAATCGTATTACAGAACTGTCCCGTTTCCAGACCATATCTATATATGAATTTTATTATTTCAGGATCCTTTGTGACGGATCCAAAATAAACTACCGAGAAACCCTGTTCTTTGTATTTCGCCTCCCCTCTCCCCCCCCCCCCCTCACAGCGGCTCTATAAGCGCACACCCCGCGACCTCGGCACTTTCAATTTTTTTTAAATTTCCAGAAACGAATTTTCATATACTCCGCGCGCGCCCAAAAAGAGACTCACGATTCGCGTCTGTTCAAGAAAAACGCGCAAAGCGCGCTTCGATGCGCTAAAAAGGCCCGTGCCGGAGACAATGCGCGCGTTTGACACGAGCGTGGAGTTTTTTAAATCTCTTTTTTCCCGCACTGTGGACGAATTTTGTTTTGCTTTGTATGAGGAATAAATTGAGGGTATATATTCCTATGCAGCAGCAGCAGCAGCAGCGGCTGCGCGACTGAGGGCGAGAGTTTATTGTGTACCCGTAAAAATTTTAGGGATCCTTCCGCTGGCCAAAAATTGAAAGCCCTCTGCGAGTGCAAAAGTTTTGCGAACCGTATGAAATATCTGGGAAGACAAGCGCAGTGGAATATTTAATTTACGGCGCTGAGAGTATACACACTGTTTTTATTCCCTAATTTATTCATTAGAGTGAACATTTTTGTTTTACACTGTCGTTTATTAACATTGTCAAATTCAATCTGCTAGTGCATATATAATTTGAACAAAGAATATTTGATTTATTGTATAATAAAATTTATGATCGGTCTTTGGCATGAAACCTTTACATTTATTCGCTGCTCTTGTTAATTTGGAAAAAAAGGGAAAAGAAATATATATTAGCATTCAACACTTCCACATAAACTCCAACTGATTAACTAACACAACTGACTGCTTTGAAGCACTATCTTAATTTCAATTGTTCGCATTGAGAAAAGCTTTATGAATCATTAAACAGAAAAAAGGCTAAAACAAAATCCAAATGAAGCGAGCTGCATTAATTAATTCTAATTAACCATCGTGCTCAAGCGAGCCAGCGCATACAACCCGAGTCTGTCTGGATGTCAATCATAAGTCTCTCTCTCTCTCTCACTCTCACTCTTTCACTCCTTCGCTCGCGCGGGCAATTTCACGCTCACGTATATTGGGCACTGCAATATACCGCGCGGTTCTGCAATTTCGAAATTATTACAAAAAATGATGGAAAGCGTGTACGTGTACGTAGATGGTTTATGAAGCTGTTGAGAATTGTTACAAGGTTGGAAACCGCGGTTAACGCGCATTGGAAAAGTGCGCACACTATGTACACGTTTGAAATCTTTTCCGTGCAAATAGGTGTCTCGAAAAGTATGCGTAAGATGAAAAATTACACTTTCTGTGAATTTTCTGTTAATTCGTGTCGTTTCAGTTTCTCTGAAATTAAATAATTGATTTTGAATGGCTGAATGATATAGTGTCGTAAAAAATGACGAGTGATAAAGATTGTGTAAAAAAGAAATAATTGCAGTATCAACGTAAAGTTTGTATAATATATATTACACTACGCAATTTTCTATAATAATACTTATAATTCTTATACGTTTGTGCGAGCATTAATATATGAAAACGGAGGTCGCTTTGCCATTTCACATTTTATCCTAGCTCACCTAGAAGTCGAATTAAAAATATCCTTCACCCATATGCGCTAAAATAATGAGTGATATTTTTTCTGAACATAAGTGCGTTTGTCCTCATTGTTTGCGTTGGAAAAAATCTCACGAGTTGAAAATAAATAAAAGAAAAAAAAGTAGTTTAAATTCCATACCATTACATTTTTTAAAAAAAACTTTCGTCAAGTGCACTCAAAATTTTCCCCTAAAAAATGAGTAAAAATGTTTGAACCATAACGAATTTCAGTTGGATTCAAGTGAAACGAGTTTCCGAAACAACTCCCCTCTTGCACACATTCAAGAAACACCCAGCCCGTATACATAAAAACTCCGCAGGATTTTTTATTCAAACGCATGCACTCGTAAACTCCGCTCCATGAACTTTATTTTGACCGTCCCGGGGCGAACTTGACGCAACAACTCCAGTCAGCCAACGTGTACACAGCTCGCGCCGAAACTTCGAAATTACCAGCTGATGCTCGAGAGCGCGCGCGGCGGCGACATCCTCTCAAAACACTTACGGGTCGCGCGTGCGCTTATCGCGCATTAAGGGCACCTGGCGCTCCGTTTATTTCGAGATAGAGAGTGTATACGCGACTCTCCGCACCCCATATCTCCGCACCGCGCGAGGGAAGAGAGAAAACAGCAGCGCGGCGCGGTGCGAGAAAATCGGAGTAGCGCGTGTGCCAGGTGCCGGGGCGCGTTTGATAAAGAGAGCGCCCCGCGCGCACGTGCGTCGTTTGCAGGTGCAGCGCGGGGGAGTCGCGAGAGATTGCGCAGGCCGCGCTGTTGTTTGCCAGGAATTTCATTTGGAGCTGGTAACGTGATTATGCAGAGATTCTTCTGCCTTTTTTTTTTTACGGGGAGTTCAGAATTAAAAATGTTTCATTTTATTACGGTAGTGTATTTTATAGCAAATCAGAGTTAATGGATGAAATTGTGACGTTGCGATTTGCGTCACGTTAATTTGAAGTTTTTGGAAAGCGTATAGGATTTATTTATAGAAAGTATAATAAAATTCCGCTCGCA
Source organism: Torymus sinensis (assembly GCA_030522985.1). Lineage (NCBI taxonomy): Eukaryota > Metazoa > Arthropoda > Insecta > Hymenoptera > Torymidae > Torymus > Torymus sinensis. Next base: position 6,672 of record JAPYZP010004047.1, read on the forward strand.
GCGTCTAATAATATCTCGTTAATGAAATTTAATTATGCTAATTTTCGGAAACCTACAAGCGCATACCTTCTACTAATAACGGGTTATAAATATACATTTTAAGTTTTATTGTCACTTTAGCTCGTTTTGCTTTGAGTCATCTTAGGAAGTAGCTATAAACGTCAATAATAGAGTAACGAAGTGTTTTACGATTCTTTGATGATTATTAAATCTAAACTTTTTTTTATGCGTCTCCTAAAAAATTACGATTGAAGTTTTTGTTTGCATGATTATGCAGTATACATTTGCAAATTACGGTAGATATATGTTAAAACAAAAAAGTGCGGACATTTTTATAGCGGCAGACCATTATGAAAATAATAAACGCTACATGCATATTTCTTGGATAATGAACCGCGCTTGCTTTTATACACTGCCCTAAATTTCCATGAAAAAACAATTTCTGCTCCGTAATTATTTCGAGCTTGATGATAGAGTAGTGAAATAATAATGCATCAGAATCTCGTGACCCGCGCGCGTGCGCGCGCACACAAAAGCTATAAATGATGCATTGCCTCGCGCGCCAAAAATATATCATTTTTATCGCTCCAAATGAGTTATGACGTGGCGAAATTAATATTGATTGCCCCACATTATTAAAAAAAAGGAGCCCGATATGCAGCTCTCGCTCCTTCCAATCAACGTGGATAAATTACTCTTGCGTCGCGCTGCAACGCGAGGCGGTAGCAAAAAAAAGTCGACAACCGGCGACGACGACGACGACGCGTATATATGCAGATGAGCGGCGCGTCGACGCGCGCACAATCACGTGGGAACACGAGAAACTTCGTTAGACATGTAAGTATACGCGAGAGAGAGAGAGAGACAAAGAATCAGTCGCAAGCAGGCTGTGAGCAAATAAGTCATTCCTCTCCGCTCGCGCGCAAATTGGATCACCGAAAGGCGAATATCAATTAGCTCTCGCTTAATTAAATTACCCGCGATGAATACACAAGGAGAGACGCGAGCTAGCGAAAGGCTGAACCAACTGGACAAACACCGAGGAAGGGACATTCCTCAATTTCGCGCCGCGAACTTGGTGTCCTCGCGAGCCTTCTCGGTTGATGGTGAGCTTTAATGTTTACCAACGAATTAATCGCAACGTGAGAAAGAGATAAAAAGACGCCTGCGCTTTCGCCGTGTCTCGCCGTACAGCGCTAATGGAGTGAGAAATGAGCGAAGCAACTCGTCGACAGGACACGATGCGACTTTTATGGGTTCGCGCGCGCGCGTGGGAGGAAGCAGTCGTATAGTCGCTCTTCGCTCGATTAGGAAAGTGGAACTCATCAATCGGGATTAGAGAGCTACGTGTATCTTTTATTCTAAACTAATGGCCGATCGTGCGAACGGCATTAGCTGCTCATTTGAATGTTCAGATTAGCCGATCGCGCTGTAGTAAGTTTGGCTGGCGTGTTATCGTTCGACTCGAATTAGACGCCGCGATTCTGGCACCAGGCACAACGGTAAGTGCCGAGAAGGAGTATAGAACTAATTTCCCCACTAGTCGGTGGTAGCTCAGCGCGACGGTCGTTGGAGAGTTTCTGAATGTGTAGAACAGCTGGCGTCTACGCCACATTCTTACGGTCCTCCGACGACTATACGGTGTTGTTTTTTTGGTTCTTCGTGCGTCTTCACGCGGATCTTGTTTCTGCTGCTGTCTGTAATTCAATATGTGTCGTTTGCTCTGGGCGCACGTTGAATCGCGCGATTCGAAAGGAATTACACAGCCGTTAAAGTTAATATGTAGTGTATTTTGATTTTTATGACTCCTAATTGTATCATTCAAAACATTAAATTGCGCTATACTTTTATCGAATGACTAACTTTTTCTTCATCAGTTAGGTATATTATCAAAATCGAAAATTGATTCATCCCCATTGATTGTATGAATTATTTGGTGATTAATATTCCAGACCGCAACCTTCTGACCTCCTTCAATCGAAGCAACGCGACTCGTCACCGCGCACAGTTCCTTGAAAAACTGATGGAATAATCACGAAGCTGGCCTGCAGCCTATATAGTCGTCATCTCTTACCCTCGCACAGTATTCATCGCAGCCCGGTCTGGCCGAACTTCGGTAACGCAATCCCTCTCCTTCTGTAATTAGCAACACATGGCGTCAGCGACGCGTACTTATATATAGGAGTGGACGCGCGAGATATAAAGGGCGTCCGAGAAAATTCCGCCGTATACCTATCCGCGGGTGAGCTTTATCTTCCACGGAAGGTATTTACTCGCGGAAGCTAGCCGGCCAAGAAAGAGGGAGGCTATAGTGCAGCTATTCGCTCTATAAATTCCCTCGCGCAATTGGCCCTTGGGCGGCGCTAGGGCAATTGCTCCCTCCAGTCCCGATTACTGCGCGCGCTAAGGCTCTTTTGTGCGATTAGATTTATCGGGGCAAGACGGCCGAGAGAGTTGGTCACCGCGCGGTGTAATTAGGTCGGCCCCCTCTGTTTCTTAATTCACTGCGCGGGCGGGCTTCTTTAAAGCTGGGGTCGGGGTTTTCGGTGACCGTCGAAGGATTTCGGTGGTCTTTGTTTTGGCAATGGGTAGCTTTGGACCCTGGTGGAAATCTCGTCTATTTTTCATCCATTTGTGAAACGATTTATCCAAGATTTTCTATAGCCATTTGATTATAAGTTCGAAGAATCGGACCATGGGATTATTACACGATGAATATACTAAGGACATTGTTTTTAACACTTGAAAGAACTGTTATGAAGATATAAATTAAAAAACATCGCGTTTGTAGCTTGCAATTTACTTGCCACTTGTGAACGCACGTTACAATTGTAATTTAAAAAATGCCTCTCATCAAGGAGAGACCACGTTATCGCGTTACTCTTCGTTATTCTTCGTCCGCGTTACTTACGCATCCAGCATATCCGCGATATTACCGCAAAGACTGGAAAAATGACATCGTGAAACTTTGATCGACTAATAGAGAAAATTCAAGATTGCAATTTTCAGATTAATTATCAAATGTACCCCGGTCCTTTGTGCTATTTTGCGAAGACCCGCTGCTGCTGCTGCACAAACTCTGCACTCGCTCCTATAACAATCAAGTTAATACGGAGCTGAGCTAGGACGGCGACGAAGACAAGTCGTTATTCCGTGTAAACTTGAACTTTCATCGAAACTTCATCCAAAAGCGCTCTATTCAAAATCATTTAAGGCGCGCGCAGCTGCCACGGCTGCATGCCACTAAGATACCCAAATACAATTAATTACAAAATGGATCCTATAATACACATATATAAGAAACCTTGATGAAACCGTTGAACGTTATTGATATAATGCGAGAAAGAAAAGTACGTTGATAAATAATTATGTTAAAGGTCAATCGATTAATTATATCCCTAACACCGAAAAATATGGCCAATTATGACTTTTAGTTAGCGCTAAACCGCAAATAAATTGAAAATTACTCTTTTATCTAACTTGTCCGATTAAACCCCATGCGGAAATTCCAAAGGCGAGCCTTTGAGGACGAGCAGCACAGCGCTAAGTGAAAAACTTTATAATCCGCCGGCAAGTTTGTACAATATTCACCCAGATTCTCCCGCGCGCACTTCGCCAACTCGTCACGCGAAAATCGACAAAGACGTGCAGGGAGGGGGGTAAGTATCCGTGGGCTTCCGCACCGAGGGCGACACAATGGCGCGCCGTCGAGTCCTTTAGCCTTCCCTCACTAAAGGATCTCGAGCTTTTGCGCAGGGCGACTCTTTAATTGGCGTTACCTACTCGCGTCTCTCTGCCATCCGGCGCTCGTGATTAAAGCATAAATTCAGCGCTCCCGCTCGCTAGTTATCCGGGCCGAGGGTCTTGTTACCCGCTCTCGCCGCAAGTTTGAATCCTCTTTTGTCTTCGTCCTGCCACCTTTGTCACTCTCCTATACCGCCCTCCTCTCTTCTTACAAACATCCTACATAATAAATCGTCTTTCTCTCTTGATTCTTCCTAGGCGGGCGAAACTAGCGCGTTATATATGTATACATACACGCGCGCACAGACACAACGACACACAAGTTTCACGGCGGCGCTGTAATACTTCGTTAAAACAGCGGCTGCTGCTGCGGCACGTTTCCATATTTCCAGCGGAACCGCGACCGAGTTTCCCCACGTGCGCGGGCTTTAATCTCGAAGCGCGGGGGCGGCAAGCATTTCCGTGTGTATGCGTTGCTGCTGCTGCTGCTTCTTCGTGTCACATGTGTGTGAGTGGCCGCAAAAGCCCGGCATCATCATCGTCACACAGCTGAGCGGCGAGAGACCGGCCTCGAAAAGTCGGACAGCTGACTCGAGCTGTTGCTCGCGCTTGATTTCTCGCTGCTCGGTGTATATAGATGAGAGCCCCGCGCAGGCAGCATGGTGTACGAAATCTGAAAGAGAGATCGCGGTTATTGGGCGTTAGTCATCGATTGGGAAGAGCCCGCGCTGTGACCGATTAATTACGTTCGGTGAATGGCGGCCGTTTCTTCGCAGACCGATAAAATCTTGATGTATAGGTCACTGAAAATCTTGCGTAAGAGCTCGTACAGTTGTCTGTTTTGCTCGTAAATTATCTTATGTATAGAGATAACTTTTTTTTAAATGAACATGCAAAAAACATTGACAATCGAACGAGGGAAATGTATTTTAAATTATAATAATAATAGAAGATAAGCCCTTCGATGTAAAAACTATAATAGTAATAAAATATGAGAATTCAAAATTTAAAATAACATTTTCGATTTCAAATTATCCTGTCGGTATAATATATTAATAGTTCGGATTCGCCTGTTGTACAAATGTTTTCGTAAACGAGATATCCGATGAAATTTATTACTAGCGCATTGTTCGAAATTAAATATTTCAATCTCGAGCCACTTTGTCATTCAGTTTACGAATCGCGTCAGATATTATAGAAACACAACAGTAATCGTTATTTCCCACGATAAAAATAAAATACGATTCCTAGCTCGCCTCTTTTATGAAAACTTTTTCTTCCGATATTTAAGACGTTGATAAGAGCGACGAAACTCGTCATTAATTGGATTCGTCACAAACTTGAATCACTGGCTAAAAGATGAGAGACAGCGGATCGATTTCGCTCTCTCGAACGTGTTCTCTATGATTTCTCTACAATTAAAAATCTAAGGAAGAAAGAGTTACGAACAAAGATAGTCACGCGTTAGTCAACGATAAGGCTCCCATAGGAAATACAAAGAAGTTTCGACTCGCGAAAAAAATGGCGTACGTTCGTGTGTGTGCGCGCGTGTGTCGATGATCGAACGTGACGATTCGCGGGTGCTGAGAATTTATCGCCGTTCGTGCTTCCGGACGGTTCTGACGACTATAAATTTGAGCCGATGATGAAGATGAACGCGCGCCGTTCGTCTATTTGAGTAAGAGAAAGTTAAAGGCAGGCTAATCGCATCGAGTTGAGAAAAGTAAACACTTTGATTTAATCATGGGAACATATATCTTGGGCGTATGTAATACTATATGCCAATAATTTTGTTTGATATCGTGTATGTTAATTATATTGTTTCTTTATCATATTATGACTTTTTATAAGCTTTAAAGATACCAATACATTTTTTATTAATTATATTTTAAAGCCTTTGACGTGTTTCAGTGTTTATTTTTTAGATCCAATTAAAATTTAATATTTTTATATCGTGGAGCGTTCACGGTTCTAGACGATCCGTGCTCGTTATAGAAAGTTCATTTAGTAACTATAGAAGATTATTAGAGCTTAGAGTTTCCAAGAGGCTTTCATTTTCATTAATTTTCTCTTATATCAGAGATTTAGTTTTCCAGATAATCGAAATTTTCTATAACGAAGTTAATTATTAATGGTGAATGAATTTTATGAAACTGGTTTGTTTCACGCAAATTTTTAAATTAATTGCAAATGAAATTGAGCAAAATAATTGTTGGAAATACGAAATTGACTTCCGGTTTTCGGATAATAAAACTTTTATACTGTTACGTCAATAAACTAATCATCCTATTGTTAGCTATTGCAATTTATCTTGAAAGCCCGCGTAGGCAGTGAGTACTCGTTCAACGCGTTATTATTAGACGCGACATCTATTTTCGGGATTCTATTCATTGAAAACTTTCTATCAATTAATTGCGTCCCATTTCTCTACTATACTATTTACAATCTATTGTTATTTTAACACAATCCAAATGTCTATTTAATTTCTAAACAAACTCAATAAACATATTCGCTTATTTCACAGAGAGAAAAGATTACTTGTATTTAAGATTTGGCGACTTAACATTACGACATCAATTAAAAATATTAAAAATATGGCCATATTATTAATAAATAAATAAAGATTGATGGTGAATTTGAAGTTTAAGTGTCTACGCAAATATTCATACGATTTTTAGTAGTTTTTGTGTGTGTATTAAATTGATTAATGCCACATAATAAGTTTATAGGTTAGGTGAACATTATATGTTAAATTAAAGGTCAATAAACAATAAAAAGTTCATAAAAAGTAGCGTAGACATTTTAGCTTTCAATAAATAATTGAATTTTATCTATTTAATGATAATACCACGATATTTTTAATAATTTTCATTTCGTGTATTAATTATTAAGTGATAGTCTTATC
>JAPYZP010004048.1:0-10701 GCA_030522985.1 Torymus sinensis
TGTTAAAAATTTATTTTTACAATTTCAATTGGTTAAAAGGAATTGAAAAATTATTTTGAGGAAGCTAAGTGCCAAAGAATTGGCAGCGGTTTTTTTTTTCGAAAAAAATCAAATTTTTTTGTAGTAATAGTAATATTATTTAAAAAAAAAAGATATAACAAATGTCAATCTGTTTATTAACAATCTAAACTACTGCTCTACCAATACTTTTCTATTGCACCTTCGACCACATGTTACGACTTCGAATTTCGCTAGACGCATATCGGTTGCCCGAATACCGTTCATGGCGTTTATGATGAACTGTATGAACGACGTAACTCTAGTGTATATAGCTGGCACTACATTCTCCCTGCATCCCTCGGGACTACTGCTCACAACACCAATAATAGTGTTACCCATAACAAGAGGAGCTCCGCTGTCACCCTGTGAATTTGGACATAAAATCAATGGTTAATAAAGCGACTTGAAAACATTGTAATAATTTAGGTACTTAAAATTAACCAATAACAGACTTACAATAACATACCTTCTCACTAAGAATATGCACAACAACAAAAGATAGATATATAGGGTTTGAACTTAATTACCGTACAAAGCCCTTCGGGTTCACGACGGGACCGTTGCCTCATGTGACCACAGAGATGGCTATCCTCGATGTCTCTAAAGAAATGTCGGCACGCATTGTTTGATAGAATGTCTACCTGAGCAAATCTTCGTTCGTAGCAATAACTGCCACTGCAGACTTCCACGTCCTGGTTGGTATACGGATCGCGACGCATGGTAACCCAATTGTGACCGTAACCGCATACGACCGCCTGCTGATTCGCATAGGTCGGATGTACCCTCATATTACTAGGCAAAACAACGTTAGTTATGAACTGGTTCAGGCCCAAACCTGAATTTAGCTATTCCATAAAAAAGGTGGAATGTAATTTTCAATCAATATGATATTATGCGAAGTGACAACAACAAATCCCCACCTCCAATACAGCGATATCAGCAATCTTTGTTCTTGGAACGTTGCCTACCATTATGGGGTTATACTCTCGTGGGATGTAAATCTTCGCAACCTCTCTCTCCACGCGATACTGTTCTTGTCTGTTGTGAGCATGGTGAACACCAGCTACGACGATGTACTCCGGGACGTTTATAAATCTGTTGATTCTTGGATCGATGAAGAAGTGGGCCACGCTGATGATGAACCGGTTGTTGAGAATGCCGCCGCCACATAAGTGCTGACCGTTGATCTGAATTGAAACTGCGTAGGTGTTCTGGCCCACATCAGCGGTTGTACCGCCGACTATCAATTCGGTATACAGACTTGCTTCTGCTGCAATGGTAACTGAAAATTTTTTCGTAAATTTATTATGAGTTAGAACTGCTGAGTAATGTAATTATAGAGTACCTACATTTGGGTATAAAACTAGTGGCTATCAAGCCACACTGAAGCGCTAGGTATATTAGATTCATTTTTGGGTACCGATAGACTAATGTGGTGGGGCTATGTAAGACGGTCACAGGCTTGAATAATTTAAAATTATTGAATCTTTTATATACTTATACGAATAGAGAAGGCCGCACGTCACAGTACACGTGTTACGACGTGCGCACGACTCAAGACGATCACGAAAATGCTACAATTTTTTAACAGCAACACATAGAGTACTGGAATTTTCCAGAAATCTTCCTTAGGCGTTTAATAAGAATATAATAGTTACAATCAAATCACGGAATTCGAAAATTCGGTAAGCAATTTTTTCGTTTGAAAATACAGGTTTAAAATACCGAAAAAAATATTTTAAAATTCGCTATTTGGATCAATAATAATCTATATTATTATCTATTGTGTATAAATTTGTGAAGGAAATTATTACGTGAGAGCTTTTTATGCTAACGTTAATACGAGTTGGCATTTTTCTTACCGAAATAACGAGATGGTAGTATTCTTACCGAAATAACGAGTTGACACTTTTCTTACCGAAATAATGAGTTAGTACTATTCTTACCGAAATAACGAGTTGGCACTTTTCTTACCGAAATAACGAGTTGGCGTCTTTTTCCTCTCAGCCGACGATATAGACTACCAGTATTAGTATAAATACAATTTCATCGTCTAGTCAACACTTCACAGTGCCATATAATTATTCTACTGAAAATAAAAATGTTTTATGGCCTTCAAAGAAATCTAATCACCTGACTTCGTCTCAACAAACCTGCTTCAACTGATTACTCTACAAAAAATTCAAAACCAAATAAAACAGAAGATTCTAAAAAGAAAAGCTGCAGCAATCAAGATAGAATTAATAAGAATAAATTACCAAAAAGTTTACCACCGAGTTTTTTCACTTTCAAACCTGCTTCATCTCACTATTATACAAAAGATTCAAAACCGAATAAAAAAGAAGATTTTAAAAAGAAAAGCTGCAGTAATCAAAATAGAATTAATACTAGTGATTTACCGAAAAATTACCACCGAGTTTTTTCAATGTGATAAAAAGTAAACCAAATAGAATCGAATACTCTGTGGAGGAAACCAGGAAGCAGCAGGATTAGAATTAACACAGATGATAGCACCAATTTGCACTTATCAATACCAATTATAAATAAGTATGACTTCGAGGTTTCAGGAACGGAGATTGGAAAAGACGGATTTGGTACAGTTTGCAAAGGTATGTGGCTGAATACTGAGGTGGCTGTTAAGTCTATTCCTCTAGTATCAAACCATAAATACATTCTCCGTTTTAAAAAATCCGTTAAAAAATCGCAGTTTTTGATAAAATAAGTCACCCAAACATAATACCGGTCATGGCTGTATGCATGGACTCAAGTGCCTGCTTCATCATAATGGAATATTTTAATAGTAATAATCTTAGAAAAGTGTTGTTTAATAAACCAATTGCAGAAATATATGCACTTGACGAAGAAAAAAAGGATTACTGTAGCACAACAAATCTGTCGAGCAGTCTCATTTTTACATGCCCGAGTGCCAACCATAATCCACAAGGATATCAAACCCGAAAACATATTAGTTGATTTGAATTACTTGGTAAAGATACGTGATATGGAGTTAAGCAGGTTTGCGGACATGCCAAATTACTTGAAAACTACTGTGGGCCATCATTTTCATGGGACAGTATATTACATGGCACTAGAGACAATTTTATATGGAAAGTCTGCCACAATGCAAGGGGATGTTTGGGCCGTTGCATGTGTTTTAGTTGAAATATTCACGAAGTCAGACTTCCGGAATTTGTTCATCAATCCACTTGACAAAAACTACTAAATATAGAAAAATTGCAGATCCAATAAAATATGCATTGAAAGCATGTTTTGAGCACGACCCATTAACAAGGAGAAAGTTACAAGAATTAACAATAAAACAAGTCATTAAGATAAGTTTAAATTATTAAGATGCAAATATTTGTTATGTTGTAAACGAATAGGATCTATGAGCTTCAATCTAAAAAGAATCAAAGTAAAAAGTAAATATTTTTTATTTCCATTTATGAAAATGATTAATTCTGTCTCGTTAATCATTGATACCGTTTTCTTTTATTCAAGAAAATAATATTTTCAATTAACTATTAAATACTAAAAAATGTGTTTTGATAACTAATGTCATGTATTAAAATTGATTAAAATGAAATATTCTCAGATACACATTTAGTTTTTATTTCTTTAACATATATTATATTAATAGCTTCAGTGCGGCAACAAAACTTTAAGTGACTTAATAGTTTTCCATTGTTCTTAAAATATTCATACATGCTCTTGTTATATTTATGTTTAAGGAGATTCATCTGGTAGGATTACGTAGTGATTCAAGCGTAAGTCGAGCGAAGCGCTCCAATGACTATAGTGCTGTCTAACTGCGTAATATTGGGTGTAGTATGTGATAACATAACCATAAATGATTTTTTTAGGAAACATTTATTGACTCCTGGTCTTGTAAGCGGTGAATCGACTTAAAATTATACCGTAACTTTCTGTAAGATTTTCTTTTATTATATACGATTTACTTTTTTAAAAACTGTTAGTAAAATCATTATGAATTTTTCAATAGAATGCTATTCCCCATAAGACCGTATGTTAAACTGTCAAATCTTATTTTATTACTTATCTATCTTAATTCTTACAATACAAAAAAAATTGTCAATGATTCATGGTACAGTATATACCATGCCGCACTTAACCTGTTAAATACCTTTTTTATTTCAATTGGACAAATAATCAGGAAATCATAATTTCCTTTCTCAATTTATTTTTCAGAAAACAATATATTTCATCATATAAAGTCAAGAAATTTACAAATTATAATAAGGCATTTGTGAGCCTTCGTCATCTCCTCTTCTCAGCTTAGTGTTATATCTAGAAGAGCCTCATCTGAGTGCAGTGTGTCAAATGGGAGTCAAACCCGTAACGAAAATTCATACTTATGCTATCTCCAATCGTCTTCATCTTACTCAATAAATTCTTTAATATTTTCTTGTATGCACATAATCCTTCTTCAGGAGTCACTGGCACATCAAAATCAGGGTACAATATTTTTATAATTTCTTCAAATTTGGAATCAAATAATTGTGGCTTTAATGTATACTTATCAATCAATTTCTGAACAACTTCGACTTGGACTTCTTTTTTGTAATCTTTGGTTCCAAATATTTCAGGCAAGTCATACATGACAAATAGATTCTTATAAGATATATTAATCATTGTTATAAGATATATTATTATATTAATCTATTGTCCCACATAGATTGTTATAAGCAGCTTGTCTTCTAATATGATGTTCGTTCCACAGTTGTACTGTACACTTAACATCATATTTTAGAAGAGGACCAAAGCAATATTGCAAACATTTACAAACATCGTCAACATTGTCAACATTTGTCATCAAGTATAGTATATTACGCACCTAGGGAGTGAAAGTAAAGAATGTCCCATGCAGATCGCATGTAAATTGCGACAAATATGCGATCTGAGGCATTCTTTATTTGGTCCCATGGTGCGTATACGATTTTTTTGCCTGGCAAGGCCGAAAATATAACATTCGCGATCGGGCGCCGGGAGCGAAAGTGGTAGTTTCGGCCCGCTGGACAAAAAATTCCTTTTCTGCCCTCCGGCCGGAAAGCGCCAACTTTCTGGCCGCTGCGCGAAACGAAGTTGTCGCTTTCCGGCGCCGTCGAGCAGAAAAATAGTATACAGACCATGGCCATGGTCATGCATGGCATTGAATTTCTGATGAAAAATTTGAAAATTCTGACGCCGGATTCGGAAAGAGCAGGTCTTTTTACATAGGAAACCATCATAAACTTATTGATTTCCGTTAATGTTTCTCAGAAATGCCCGCTTGGAAATTAATGGGTTAAAACTATTTATAGACATTTTATTAGTACATTTTTAGACCTTTTGGCTGATCGAATAATAGTAGGCACAAACTTTAAATTCTTTACAGTGTTAACACAAATCCATATGATGTCTACATATTGCTCATACTCTGAGCAATATATTGTCCACTTAATCTGTTTTTGCACAGAAAGTTGTGATTGCAGTATTCAGCTTTGGCTCGCAAAACGCACTCGCCTTCGCCTCTTACTGCGAAGTCCACATTCGATCTAAAAGGGCCCACATTACACCCTTAGTACACAATATATTTTGATTGCACAAGTATCAAAAAGATCTAATATTGAATATAAAATGAATTAAGTACAATCGTATTCTTATTCTAATAATTTTAAAAAACTTAATTTAAACGAAACTTAATTGAAATACTATGTAAAAATATAGTTCAATATAAGTATATGAATATTTTCTTTTGTACTTCTAAATTAGCAAATGAGCTCCCAGATTGGCGGAGCGATAGTCGCCACAAAGCCTTTCTGCGACCAAGGGGTCGTCCCCGCGCGCGTCATCCAGGATTGTCCATGAAGGTTCCTCACACTCGCCGCGCACGAACATTTACGAGAAGTCGATTGGGTTTGTATTCATTGAACACCGAAACCGTTTCTTTGAGAAAAAGGTCGCAGGTCACGTCGACGCGCGAGCCGAATCGGTTCTGACCCAGGCGCTTGAAGGCCCGAGGGTAAATATGAATGTAGAAAACTGAGAGCGAAAAGGGCGTGGACACGATCACCGAAATTGTATAGGTTTCCCGCGGTCAAACATCCAAATATCGCCCGCGCCCAGCGCTACTTTAGTTCGGTAATGACATCAGTTTCTCTTCTGAAGCGCTGTCTTGCTGAACAAAAACATAACTCCAATGAAAGCTTCAACAACGTTATTTGGGAAATATGTCCAAGGGACATCTTTGTTGGATTTGACACATTGAAGCTGGGAGCAAAGATTGCTACAATTCTCTTCAATTGTGGAGTTTCTGGCATCTTGCGTGTAATGCAGGGCCTCAACTCTACTCCAGGACTAAATAATATTTCTGCTGCAAAAAAGAACGACAAAGTGAAATGAGACAAAGCAGAAAAAACAGAAGCATGGCCATTTTAGATCGTCTTGAGAATTTCACTTTATTATTTGGAATGTAAATATTGTTTATTTCAGCAATATCTGACAAGTTTGCATCAGTATAGGTTTAGCAAATATATATTTATGATCATGTAAAGCTTTTTTCCCCGGGATATCATGTATTTTTAATTGTATTAGAAGTGCTATAGGAATAGATTTGACAACAACACTATGTTGTTTGCCTTATACCGCCATGGCTTGTGAATAGTGTGACAGTGAGAAAGAGCTACAATTACGTCATTATAAGTCAGCAGTTTCAATGAGAACCCACTTTCCTTCGCCCCTCACTTTCCATTTGTAATATCAATATGAGACTTCCTATCTTCCGGGGGGGGGGAGATACACTAGCATAAAAGTTATACTAATATTCACTTTATCGAGACGCCTATTTATGAAGACGCCTTAAGATTCTTATACGACTATGGAGATCCCCGAGAAAATTGAGCATTTATAAACCTTGGTCCAACCTCTTTCCTCTGTGGCTGTCGTCGTCATTGTCGCTCCATGAAAAATTTATATTTTTCTACTCGAGCATTCTCACACTCACACGGGTATTCGCCGCACAATTTCTCAAATATACTTTTCACGGCCTTCTTGACGGTTTAGTGGAGCGCAGAAGAAGAGGGACAGGAAAAAACGCCGGCGCGATTCTGGCACTAACCCGCATAGAGCTGCGAAAGAACGTTCGCATCTGTCAGTTTTTAGCAGACGACACCATACATCATAACAGAGAAGGGGGCCAGCGTATAGGACCGAAGTGTGGAAGAGTACACGCACGAGTGAGATGTCGGTAATGGCCGCGAGCAGCAGCTGGACCATCTATCTTACGAGGCTTAACTCTCGAGTCCGCTCTTCGTTCTAATGGTTACAACCAACACAGACAGATAAGGATATGCGCGTACGTATGTATGTATTTACGGCACCTCTCCACTTTTATATTTTCGTCTGTAGGAAATTCTTGAATAGCGTGACGAGACAAATATTGTGGTATTATGTTTCTTTTAGAACAGGAAAGTCGTTAGATTAAATTATTTATCAAAATTATATTTTACATAACCATAAAAATGTTTCTATTGACTTAAGAAATAGTATTTATTTGCGAGAAAATTGCTCTAGTAAAATGTCTTTTGAAAGTGATTTTTTTGATACTATAACTTTTGAAAATAACACTACAATTCGAAACTTATTTAATTCCTTATTTAATAGGTTTTGATCTCAACTTCCAATTGATAGGTAACATTTTTTCAATAATTTATTTATTTATTTATTTATTAGACAGGCTTTTGTACAAGAGATAAATACAGGTGATATTAGTTACAAAGTTGTTTTAACATAAAATAATATTCCTATTTTAATATTTTAATATTTACTAGACAGAGATTGGATATTAAAAATCTGCGTTAGATTTTATTGACAACCAGCAAAAAAAGAAGTTACATCTAGAGCAAGAGGAGCAGGAGGCCCTGTCCTGACAAGCCCGGGCCTATGATATATTATATGAGATTGAGGACGACGAGGTAGGAGAGTCCCCCGTGCTGCACGGAGTAGTGCAGCACGAGGAGGAGCAGAGACAACCGCCCGGTGCAGAAAGATTGCGCGCCACCCTCCGCCCAGTTCTCCAACCGGGAACAAGAAGAACGCGGCCACCCAGACCCTTCCGGAGGAGGAGGCGCTCCAGGCCTACGCCGAACACCTCGGGGTTGTTACGATGAGCGGTGGCATGAGCGTTTTAGACGATCAACAGTCAAGTAAACACCTATATTCGAGCTATAAGTTTCTTCGCATATTGGTCTAAAATTACGTAAGTTGTATGCGAGTTCACGTCCAGTAAACAAATCCATAATTGAAACACAATTTATTAAAATTTTACTTTGATATCTGTTAACTTTAGAAAATTCGGCCAATGACAAATTTGGTGATGCACTTTTCGTTATTTTATATGAGAAAATATTCTCTTTGAAGGGATATAAGAGGATTGAAATGACTTTTTAATTTTCAAATACGTTGAACAATTTATCAGTATAGTTGTTTATGTGTAAATTGAAACTCTGACGATCGTATTTTAACAATATTTTTTTAATTATTTCTTAAATAATAAATATAGTGTCCATAATGTGATTTCTTATTTTTAATGTCGCGTAAGGATTCACATTATCTTAATTTATTAGAGGCGCCAGATTGAGTTTTAACTCAGAAAAAATTTTTTTAAAATCGCTGACAAGATGTTGCTTTCTCAAAGTGAATTCATTACTAAATTATATTAATTTTATTAATATTTGAGGTGTGACAATTGTCGCTTTGACGAAAATATAAAGCTCTTCCGAGTAGCGGTTATGCTTGAAAAAGTAGAACCGCCGATCTAGAAAATGTAAATTTTTGAAAAATTTGAGATGTGCCCGTGCGCCAACATGAGTGTGCATTTGAAAATATACATACGACTGTACGCATGTATGAATTTATCCAAAGATTTTATAAATATAATTTAATGTAAAAATATTTTATAAAATTTGTATTTTTATTGAAATAATGCTTCCACGAGAAAACAAAAAGTAATCGATTTTTCTCCTACTAGATTTTCTTTTAAGAAATAGATTGTATCCTTATAAATACTTGTTTATGATTTGATTGAAAAAAGAAAGCAAATAGATTATACATGTTTATGTGAAGTGCATGTCGCGGTAGGCTTGTACACGGAAACGAATAGTGTTGTATTGGTGTGAATAGGTAAATGTTTTCATATATCATATGAGTAATCCCGTGGTATAGAAGCACCACCGCAGTTTACGGAACAAAGTTAAAATATATTTTCTGAGATTTGAAATAATTCAATTTCATTCCACTTTTCTATATTTTTGAAAATGTGTGTGATTTTTAAAATATAAAAATATTTTTGTTAAAATGTAGTAGATTAACAGACAAACGAGGACAGAAGTGACGAGGATAAAAAAGGTCGTGCTCCAATATTCGATGAGTGATATGTCTTTGCCATGGTAGTGAAAATGCCGGGCACCAGGGAAACGCATGACATGTTCTATGTGCCAAATCGCTCTCTCAATAGGCTTGACCTGTTCATCCCGCAGGATTGCGGCCATCTGTTTGGAGTTACGTGAGTATCTGCGAATTCAAAAATAATCTTCTGTTTATGATATGATATATAAATTGATATTATACAAATTATATCCCTTACGAAAAAATCCTATAGAAAATCCTGTAGAAAATTCTACATGAAAATCCTATAGGCTCCTGTAGAAAATTCTGCAGGCAATCGTGCAGAAACTTCTTCAGGGAGTTCTGTTGAAAATTCTAATGTATTTTCACGTTTTTATAGGGGTAAGAAATTCTGTAGAAATTCGGTAGTAAATTCTGCACAGGATCCCTACTCTTCCATAAGAACCTATGTTAAAAACTCGATTTTCAAGAATTTTTTCCTCGAAAAAATCAGTTATAAAAAATACTGAAAAAATTCATATAATTTTCTTTCAAATTGAAGAACAATGTAAAAATTCTGAATTATTCCCTGCATTTTTATGTGATGACTGAACCTCCTTAACTTTAGACTGTGATATTTCACAGTATTTCCTTATTAAAAAAGTGATGACTGGAAGAAGTGAAGCCTCTATAGATTTGATCTGTGATTGGCCTTTGGATAAAGGGCGCAAGAATTCAAAATTAAATAAGCATTCTTATTTGATATTATTTATTGGAATAAAAATAATGCTGGTTGTAATTTAAAAAACAAATAAATAACATGTTTTAATTATTCGTTAAAGTGATGTTAAGAAGTAGTAAAGCATTTCAAAACACAATGCGATTACTTATTGAATTCAAAACAATAAGCAATGTATCTTACAAGAATTAATTATGGTAATATTAGAATAAATTATATCAATATTAAGTTAAGATTTTATTCTTAATTTGATATTTCATGAAAAAAGAGTGAATAAGTTTATAGCTTTGAACTTCAAAATTTAGTATTTGTGAAGAGTAAATGTACTACAGTATTATATCAATTACTAAAGATGCATTAAAATTAAAAGAAAAAGATTTCCAGCTCATCAGGAATAAAAATTATTTTTAGCATGTTGAATAAAAAACCGCTGCCAATACATTGGCACTTAGCTTCCTCAAACTAATTTATAGATTCCTTTTATTAAATTGAAATTATAAAAAAATGAAAAAAAAACG
>JAPYZP010004049.1:0-10963 GCA_030522985.1 Torymus sinensis
GGAGCGAGCGGCGGGAGAAAGAGAAGAGAGAGAGAGAGAGAGAGAGAGAGAGAGAGAGAGAGAGAGAGAGAGAGAAAGAGAAGGACTCTCAAAGGAAAAGAGAATTCTCTCAGGGTCCTAAGTGACAGAAAAAAGGAGATAGATATAGACGGGGCTGCGGGACGTCTTTCCTCTCGCCCTCTCGGCCCCCGTCGTATAGGTGACTTTATCGTGCGAGCGACGGGGACTATAGCAGCGTTATCGTCGCCGCTGCCACC
The DNA here is from genome assembly GCA_030522985.1 of Torymus sinensis. Classification (NCBI taxonomy): domain Eukaryota; kingdom Metazoa; phylum Arthropoda; class Insecta; order Hymenoptera; family Torymidae; genus Torymus; species Torymus sinensis. Next base: position 258 of record JAPYZP010004049.1, read on the forward strand.
ACCTTAGACCCTCGATCCTCTCTCTCTCTCTCTCTCTCTCTCTCTCTCTCTTCCTCTCTCAGATAGCGAGAGCGCGGGGCTAAAAGTCACGCCGTCACGGCGAACATCAAAGGCACCGGGCGACGGCGCGCTTGGCCGGCTTAGCGCTCACGGAAGATCGATCCTGACGGTATATATACACCTACGTACACACACATGCACACGCCGGCCGCCTGCGATTTAGATTTGCCCGCTATCATCTGGGACCGACCCGATTCCAGCGGCCGCCGTGTACACGGCGGCTGTTTGTATATAGGCGGATTATGCAATCTCCGTCTTTGCCGCGAGCGAGCGAGAGCTTCTTTCTTTATTTTTCGACGTCGCCCCTCGCGCACACCCGCGAGACACGCTGCTTATATTGAATCGGGGGATAGTACGTGTATGGGCATATATCGTTTCTGGCTGCTGCTACTACGCGGACGCGTGCCCACCTCCTCCTCTCGCCAATGTATATATATCGCTGCATGTTTTACGACTGGGATTTTTGGATATGTGACCGCCGCTCCGAGGAATTGCGCCGGGGACTATACATAAGTCCATACGACAACGACGACGAGAGCGGGTTCGAAGTTCGCGTATATGTATATGGATAATTTATGTATGCGAGAGGGGATATGAATACATAGAAATCGCAAAGTCGAGGAAGAAATTTCAATATTATTCTCCTGGTCATCGAGAGGTGGTGAGCTTTTCGATATTTTTTTCCTCCTCTTTTTGTAATGCCCGCGCACACGCGGCCGCGTTCGCGCTTTGCGATGGAAATTTCAGGGTATGAGAGATTCGATGAGGCAAGAGAGAAGGAACCGGGAGGGCGGAGGCGAGCTGAAATTGCGAAAATTCTTCGCCCAGGCAAATAGCGCTGGCGCGTAAAATGAACAAAAGATTCGGCGCGCTGGATATTTCACGGGAATAAGGTCAAAGTATGGATTTTCCAAAAAAGTAAATGCGGTTTTGCGAGCCCGAGCGGAACAACCTAATTCCCTTACAAGCGCGGATAAAACAATGCTTTCTTTCCTGAAAAAAACCGCGATGGCTCCAGATATTGCAATGCAAATGAGATAAAGTTGCTCGTTATATACCCCATAAGGTTTATTATTCCTAACGAAGTATTTTAATCATACCGCAAATTGTATTACAACAATTTACAACGTAATTCCATTCGATGCAATGATCATAAAACTCCACCGCAGGCCCTACAACGGCCTTATAATACATTTCTCGCGAATAATTATATTATCTCGAATTTCCAGAACCTCGTGAAAAAAGAAACGAACTAACGGGAACTACTGCGGGACAATAAACAAGCTGCAGTACAGCGGGCCATTCTTTTTATCACACGCAGCCAATTATACCATCCGCGAATAAGAACACCACCCTTGCTAAAAAAAAAAAAATATCAGGGGGTGAGAGCTAGAAACGAGCGTTGCGCGAATCTCATTATGCAAAGGCCAGAGAGCCAGGGCGCAGCATATGGTCTCCGTGAACTACCACCACCGCTGCCGCGAACGCCATTTGCAACTACCACTCTGGCGCCGCGCCGCCCGTGTAGTTTTTCCCTGCGCGCGCGCCTGTCCCGCGAATTCTCGGAACGTATATACACCCCGGCGGCGGCCCCGAAAAATCGATGATAATCGTCCTACAGTCAATGCGCGAGGGCACGCTACCCACGCCGGGCGAGCGGCGCCCCGTCGTCCTCGTCATCACCTGGCAACCAGCTGTCAGGCGATTCCTGGAAGCGCCAAGTTGCAAATTTCGCGCACGCGTGCGCATAGCACACCCATACACGCTCGCGAGTAAACGTGTGTACACGTACATTATAGGGCAGGGAGGGATTTAACCCCAGGTGCGTGATCACCTGCTGTTGCTCCCCTTGGCGCTCGAAATCCGCACGTACGATTTCCGCCTCCGCGGCCCGGCGAAATATCGCCGAGCGGAAGTCGCCGACTTAGGCCTCGCGAAAGTGGAGGGGGTGGGGGAGGGGAGAGACAATGGCCGGGGCGCTTCCGTCGGCCGGGCTCACGAAACGACCTGACAGCCCTCTTAATTAATGACGCCGCGAGGGATGCTACTATACTACCACCACTACTGGCTACTCCTTCGGCGATAAATCCCGAGTCGCCTATGAGAAGGAACACGTGTGTGTGTGTGTATCTCTATACGTACACACAGCGCTCGTCGCCGCTGTCTTTTGGCCAGCGCCAAGGGTGATTTAGCGCAGGGCCTTCTATAAATATCGGGGACAAGCCGAGCAGCAGCAGCATCAGCGTCGCAGCGTCGCGTGAACGTTTCGCTCGTCGTCGAAGCGGAATAATTGTGCGTGATGATGATTTTCGATGCGCGCTATACACGCGTCGCATCGGCGACTCCCTCGTGTATTTGTTGTCGGGCTCCGTGCATGGCGCGCCGCGTTGCAATCGGACTCGCAAAATGCAAATTTCGCCCGCGCGACCTGCAGCCTGTATAACTGCGTGCAGCCTGTGTGCATGCGTCGCTTGCTATATTCTTGCCCTAGGCGAGCGAGCTGCGAATATATTATAGCTGCACAGAGCGTTTTTACGTTATAGGCTGAAGGGACAGGATCGATGTGAAATTAAGCGACGTTTATGAGGGAGGGTGGAAAATATAATTTACTTTACCAGAGGCGCACAGCTGACTGTCATGCCTTACCACGAAGTACTCGGGGTATTGATCGGTTCTTACCTGTAACAGAAAAAAGAATTTTACGTTAGAAACGAAAGTGCGTTTCAGATAATTAAGTTATAGTATATTTCGACGAAACGAAAAATACGTTACGTTGTTATATAATTTTGCGTATTATAGTAATATGTTCTAATTAGCGTCGTGTCTCTGCCAATATTTAAATTATATACGCGATTAATTAGCAAAAAGTCAGCGCGTGTATCAGATATCATGGAAACGGAAACATAATTGTCGCGAACCCTCGTAAATCGCATTTTGAAACGATACACGCAGCGCTTAATGATGTAAAAATGCGCGCAGTGTACATACACTTTGGGGCGCCTACATCCCCCTTTCATACGACGACCAATTCGGTTACACTCGCGTTTTTTCCTCGCTCGAGCAGTGCATAGGCGCGCGCCCTCCTCACACAGGGACAAACATGCATATATACAGGGAGCAGGCGAACCGCTTCGTTAGGTCCGCAAAAAGGACGAAATTAAAAAGAAAAGCGAGAGCGGAGTCGAAATGTCAGGGGTGCGAGTGAATGCGAGAGAGAAAGAGAGAGAGAGAGGCGCTCCCTGCGGATAGCTCCTGCCGTACACACTCGACCGCACACTCCATACTCGTGCAGTGCGTGCGTGTGCGTATAATACACGCTTGCCCTCCAGTGTCGGCTGACTATAAGAAGGAACGGTAAGCAAACCCTTGTACGAATGCACTCGTCCCTTTTGGCTTATACTCTCTCTCGCTCTCTCTTTCTCTCATGGGCAAATGCCACCATTTACGAATTTAAATGCACTCGCGAGCAAGCGAGCGCACGCCGCTCATGCCTATTCATCCCCCTCTTCTTTTTTCTTCTACCCTCTCTCTCTCTGGCTCTCTTCTGTTCGTTACGTGCCCCCGAGTTTTGAATATTCAAATTGTACCTTTCTGCGATTTCGACTGAAATTAGATACTCGGCTTGCTTTTTTAAAAACCAATTTCGAGGAGAGTTTGAGCGGCCGCCTCTGCAATCAGGACTTTTTTCATTCTAATGACGCGAGTTATTTATTCTTATAGCTGCTTTCACGCTGAATATATGAACCGTGCTTATTGTAACTGCTTACTTTAAATATAGTAAAGCAGTATTTTTCTCGCTAATTTTCTCCACACTCCGGCGCAGTAAATCTCCGGTCGTCATTATTCCGACTAAAATCATAACTTTGGCCAAAATAATAGAGCCTAAAGTGTATATCCTCTGGCATATCCTGCAAAAGCATCATCAAAAACAATGACTGTCTCGAAACGGCAGCCACACTCTTGGCGCGAGAAATCAGCCAACCGGTCGTCGCAAATCATACAACGAGTAGCGCGCGGCGACGTTGATCGAGCCGCGATTTTACGATGCCGCGGCCGCGCGCGAGCTGAAGAAAAGGATGACCGCGCAGGAAGGAAGAGAAACCGCGCGGCGGCGGTAGCGGCAGGAGATGACGACAGAAGAAAGAGACAGCTAGCAACAGGTTGCAAGTAGGATGCAGGAGAGTGACAAGACGGGAGAAGAGCTACTCGGAAGCATGCCTCCGAGCGCGCACTAGTTCGCGAATCAACCGCGACAGAGTCTCTTTTTCGCTCCTTTTTATTAACTGCTCGCGCTGCTCTCCAGTGATTTAACAAGGCAGCTCGGGAATAGCAGTGATTATGCCACGTTTTTAAAGAGGGGGAAGCGCTTTGAGGCTGGCTTGAGGTTACTTATAGTCGTAAAGCGAATTGGTAGACGTTAAAATGGCTAAGAAAGTTGCTTGTAACAGCGGCGGTAGTTAGGAACGTAAAGAATATTACGTATTTATGGCGGAACGTCGATTACGCAAGGATTAAACATTTGGAAAATCGGTTCTTGATGAAATTTCGAGGACCTGAATTAAGCTCTTATTTGAATCGTAATGGGTAGAGCTTATCATCTGGGTATATTAACATGAAAATAATCATAAAATGAGTTTCAACCGAAAGGGATTTTGAATGTGTAATAAACAGGCGAATTCAGGTCACGGTATAATCTACTGTAATTACTTCCTTTCGTATATGCATTGAATATTAACTTTCCCTTTAACAAAAAAGGAACGCCTTGAACAAAGCCACTTTTCGAAAAACCAATTTCCCTATACCTTATAGCTGTAGCGGCACATTCGATGTAAAATATACGCGGCCCTAAAGAAAATTTCTGCTTCCAAAGTTTATGCTTCGTAAAATTCACTTTTTATCCCTTGGCGAAACCTTTAAAAGCACCTTTTACAAGATGCGAACTCTCATTTTTTAAAGAATTATCGAGTAATAACGAGTAAGTCGTTATTAGGAATGTCAACGTGAGTAAACGTAAATCATTTTATTTAATTATCCAGGCGGGACTACGCTATAAAGTAACAGAGGAGAGAATCTAATTTGATGAGAGCAAGATTCGTTAAACAGCGCAAAAGGGTCATGAAATTTTTACGCGGACCGGGGCGAAGCTAAAGACCACAAAGTTCTTATTACAGAGCTCGGCTGATTTAGCCAAAGGTAAACGCCAAGTTCAACATGTTAGTTCGTTACGCTTTTTTTCCCGCCGCCGCGGAGTGCGCGCGCGGGGCGCAAATTAGCATGGCGCCGTGAGCGAGACGGCACGAAAGAGAGAGAGGTGGAAAAAGACTCGCGAGCGCATTCATCGGGTGGAAAATAAAAGAGACGCAGAGAGAGCCAGAGGGCGAGAGAAAGAGAGAAAGAGTCGGATAGCAAATCTCGCTGGGAACACGTGGGAAAAATCGGATTATTTTCTGCATAATGCTCGGCTTATCGCGTGAACATTATATCACACTGCCACCGAACCGCCATTGTCACGCTTCTCGCTCTCTTTTACTTTCTTTCTCTCTCTCCCGCGTCACTATCGGGCAACCATTTTCCCATTGCGCGCTTTTCGTTTTGCATTAAACGCTCGTTTCGCGAGCGCGGGCGCGCGTTAAAAAAACACCGAGCGAATACCAAGCGCGCCGCGGCTTTGACTCTGCCGACTTTATGAGTCGAATTATACGGGCTTGCAAATTGCAATAAAGAGGGAGCAGCGCGAGAGAGAAAGAGGACACAAGCGCGTCGGGCTAATTGAGTAAATTATGATTTTTGCCGAGCTTTTAATTTTTTAATGAAATTATCGCGCGCGCGCATATACGCTCGCTGAATTCGAAAATCACACTGAGAGGTTTACACTGCGAATTGCAATTCGGACGTGGCGCTCGACCCGTACAGAATTTAATTTACTTTAGCGCTCCGAGCGCGTGCCCGTGTGATAGATTTATTATAACAAGTTGCTGATTTATTTGAATTTAGTGTAAATTCCGTTGCAATCTAGCTTGACCTATCGAAAATAAAAGATATATTGATTTACCGGCGGGTTGAAAAATGTGTGCGATCAACTCAAAGATTGTAAAAAATCGAATAACCTCACGTCAGATTTGATAAATAAAAGTTATTTCAATGTTATATCCTTGTGTCGATAATTCTGAAAAATCAGAAAGCTGCTTTTGACAACTTTTCAGATCAGCATTACGTTCCAGTCGAATAAAGCTAATTCAACCGCGTCAATTACTTCTAATCCATCACTAACCGAAGCGAAGTCGGTCACGAAGTATATATCTCTTCCTCTTCCTCATCAAATAAAAAACAGCAAAAATAACTTCCGTTCCGCGCAAACTTTTCCACCTGTCTGTCTCTTCCTCTCTTCTCCTCTCCTCTCCTATACGCGTACGCGACAAGTCCAGTTCTCTCTTTCTCTTTCCCTCACTCGTACTGGACTCGCGCGTGTCTTAAAAAGTATTTGAAAAATTTGCCAGAACGCGAGGAGGATGAAAAAGCGCGAGAAGGATAGAAAAAGAGACGGGGAAGTGAGGGGAACGCGGTAGCGCGCGGCGGGAGTTTGGAAGCATTCGGAAACTTTCTAATTTGCCAGATCCCGCCCTGGGGCGCGTTACCGTATCTCTCTCTCTCTCGCTCTTTCTGCGTGTACGTGTGCAGTGCGCGACCCCTTCTACCAAGCCACACGCGGGCTGATTTAATCCGGCGGTGGGCAGCGCTGCACACCACCGCTCGTCTGTTCTCAAACTATTACGAGAATAAAACAGCGGGGCCGTCCGCGTTAACTTATGAATTCCGCGTAATTAGGTGGGTAAACAGCGAGGAGAGAGAGACCCGCGCCGTATGATGGCACTGAATCGTAAAACAAGGCGAATATGTGCGCGCCCAGGTGGGTGTCTGTACATATAAGAGCGAAGGTGAGAGAGAGGGAAAGCGGATGAGAAACAGGAAACGCGGCTGAAACGGGAGCTGCTGCGCGGGGCGATGTAGGAGGAGGAAGAGGGAGGGAGAAAAAGCGAGAGAGAGAGGCCGATCTAACGCTGTTAATTTCCATAAATATACTGCCTCGCCAGCTAGTTTGCTGCAAGGATACGCCGAGCCGCCACCGCGGGGTAGCGAATGGTCGGGAGAACGAGGCAAGCGAGAGCGAGAGAGAAGTGGACCGCAACTCTGTGTGACCCCGATGCGAGAGCGCGTGCGCCAGAGCGAGAGGGAGTATATATCGTTACGAACGCGCGCGAATTAAACCCCATTTATTTGACACCGATATCGCATTTCGCCCTCGTCCCTCTCTCTCTCTCTCGAAACAAAACTCTCTTTCTCTCTCATATAGCGACTACTGGTTATACGCGTTGTACCCACACATAAGGTTACATACCTGTCCCATTCCCCTGAACATACACACACACATAGCCGCGTATAATGCGGTAACGCTGTAATCGCACACGCGCGTGTGCTTTATGCTTTATCGCCTATCGCCCGGAAAGGGAAAATGAAAGAAAAGAGCTGCTGCCGCCATATCGCCGCGGGGTTAACGCCAGCGAAAATGAGAACGAAAACGCGCGATTTTACCGAATATGATAATGCGAGCGCGTGAGTGGATGAGAGAGAGAAAGAGAGAGCGAGGTAAAGCAGGGTGAAAAAGACCTGGGACCATTAAATTTTTCTCCAGCGCAATTATCGCCGACGTATACCGCGCCCGAGCACGCGCGGCTTCTTCTTATTCTCCTGTATCTGGTTTGCCCTTTTTTGTGCCCGAGTACGTTCTTTTTTCGTCGGTCGAGAGGGGAAGCGAGGAGCAGAAAAAAAAGGAGGAAGTGCGCGGATGTGTATGCGGAGAGGATGCACAAATGAGGATTTTTCACGACGAGGAGGAGAAGAGGAGAGGGAGGCCGACCTTTATTAGCGAGTTACCGGAGCTAACCACCGCCACTGGCTCCGCCTGGGTAGTCTTATCAGTTATTTCGCTCTGTGGCTTTATTTCTTTCGAATATTTTTCTTTTTTCCTCGCTTTGCATCGTTACACACTTTTTGAAAATACAGAGAGCTCTCACTATTTTCGCGTTATACTCTCACGCTAATCATATTTATTTACCAGCTAAAATTTATAAGGGTGCAGGTTAAATTTACTAATTTGTCAACTTTATCAATTTTGGAACTTCTATATACGTCACCGTATCATTATATTTTATTGCGCTGTTAATTCGTTACATTGAATGGTACCCATCCCTTCCATAAATCTCATTAATATCGTTGGCCTTTCTGCGGTGATTAGATAACCCCGCCCATGTCTCGGATTACTCCTCCCCTTCTGCATCAAACAAATACGTAATACGACATCGCCTAACCCCGCCATCATCAAGAAATGAAAAGAGATACATAAATAGCTGCGACAACAGTCGGCAGGACGACAAAGGGCCGTATGCGCTCTGCTTAAGGGCGATAAACATACTTTACTATCTCAGTCTCCGTCTCGAAAAGAGAACGAGCGGGATTCGGGGGAAAGGGACAGAAGCGACAGATAGAGGAGAGCGAAGTCGCTCGCGTATTACTTCATAAAGTAGAAAAGTTTCGGTCTCTCGCCCTCGGCTAGGGCAAATCGAATCTCGCCAGCCCCTGCCCCTTCTTTCTCATTTCCTACGCCGACGCAATCCGCCGGTCATTCCCGCTCGCGCGTGTATCTCTCTCTCTCTCTCTCTCTCTCCCCGGCAATCCGAATATTTCTGCGAGGCTGCCCTCGTCTTCTTTCTGAACGCGTCGCTGCGCTTCTCGGTTTGCTGGCTCCGTATTACGAGGCGAGAATCCACTACCACGAGCGCCGTCGCGTCCTCTCCGAGATAAACCTCCGAGTGGCGAGGGATATGCGCGAAGAAAGAGGAGAAAAGGAGGGAAATAAAGTGTTGTATATACGCCGCGTGCGAGCAGGCTCTACGCTATGGAAATAAAATAAGTCCTCTTTTTCATTTATCTTTTATTATATCCACCGTTGAAAGGATTTTCCTGCGCCCGTGCCTGCGTGCGACGAAAAAAATATGCGCGACAGCCGCAGCCGTGGTAATCCCCCCCAATTAGGCACTGCTAAAGGATTGCGACTTGGCTAATTTTTAATGAAATGCCGCCCGAGGAAAGGGATTGCCTTTGCGGCGATGCGAAACTGCACGCCGGGCGGCGACAAAGGCGAGGGGGTTGTGCTCAAGTGTGCGCCGCCGTTCCATACGAAGCTTCGTATACGCGCCAGTGAATTTCTGTACAAAACTGTGTAACTTTTAAATAAGTGTTAATATTATATGAAGTGAATTCGTCTGATCTTTTAATTACACTTGAACGCTTTTTTTTTCATTCTCTTCGCAATCTCAAAATTTGTATCTTTCTAGATAAAACCACCTATACCAACATATAAAAGATGACGATTGATTGTACCTATCTCCCGCAGCTATAACATTGTTCTCAGCTGCCCTGTCATTTCGAAAATTTAATTATGGAAGCAGCAGAAAAGTCGATCCGCGCTTGCTGGACACATGCTATATCTATTATACCCGCGGACAAAAAAAATCCTCGCGTGCGCGAGTCGCGCAACTCATCGCGACACACACACACACACACACACACACACGAGGCGGCGCACGCGCTGTCGACCATAAATCGTGCGCCCGCGCGCGCGTATATACGCGACGACAATTCGAATTCCATCGTCGTCGACGTCGTCGTCGTCGTCGCGACCGCGGATTCACGCGGGGAATGCTGCCGTCGTCTTCCTCTCTCGCTCGAGCGCTTTTTGCCGCTAGCTCGGCGCAGCCCTTCTAATTGCGAATTCTCGGCTGATGACTTACCGAGGAATTCGCGGCGACGGGTCGATCGATGCCGGGGCGAGAGCGAGAGCGTGAGAGAGAGAGAGTCGAAAAATAGTTGTACTACTTGCGGGCTTTTGCATGCGCGCGCGCGAGCCTCGATTTGCCGATGAGGTTGGAATGAGAAAGGGATCGAGGACGCGGAGCTTTTTGCGGCCTGCCGCCAGGTCGACTGTAATTAAGGGAAAAGAGTAGTGGAGCGCGCCCGATCGTGCGTAATGACGGGGATTAGCATCTGATCCGGGACACTTTAAGGGCTCGCGATTTTTTTCATTGGCTCGCACGTTTTTACGATGTTTGATCCTTTGCCAGAAGAAGTTAATATAGTGCTTTAAATACAGCGTAGAAAAACTTAATAGTATATATAGCCTTTCATCTCAATTAATTTTGTTATCTGTGCGGCCCAGTTGACCTACAAACGGCATCATATCAAAAACTAAAACGTATATCAGTCAGTTTAGTGCTACTGTTTGGAAAACCCTTTGATGCGCAAAATTTTTATTAAGCTAATGGACGAATATATCCTTTCAACGTTGCATTTCGAAGTCGACTATGAAAAAGAAAAGGTTATTGAAAAAACATATCCAATATTTTTGAAACGCCGCGCGCTATCTGTGCCCCGGCATCGCAGCGCTGCGCGCGAGTCCACTCTTTGTCCCGTGGAAAAAATCCTATTCATTTATGCGCCGAGCTGCAGTTCATCATTTCCATTGATACCTGACACAGTTTCGGCCCAGCGGCGCGGCGTGTTCTATAATTCAGCGCTTCCCCCCTTGCGCG
>JAPYZP010004050.1:0-10965 GCA_030522985.1 Torymus sinensis
AGGAGAAGGAAGAGAATCTTCGCGTTTGACCTTCGCCGCTGAATAAAGTTTGCGGGGATGTAGCTCGAGTGTGCAATGAAGTCTCTAGTCTCTTCTCCGGAATTTCTTTCACTTTCTCGCTCTTGAAGTGTTGATAATCAAGGCTGAGAACGAAGCTGAACTAACTGATTGTTAGTTATTGATAATAAATGTTCGCCAAATTCACGCCGGGGGAGCCGACGAGGCTGTTCTTCAAGCAGTTATCGTCGATCCCCGGCCGTAAAGGGGGACACTTAATTCTGCGCGCAACGATGTCGTCCTCGCGGGGCCTAACTCTCTCCCACTCTCTCTCACAGCTACCGTCGGTAATTGGATTAGTTAACGCTGACTTGTAGCCGCGGACAATAGCTGCTGCACGATAGCTCCGAGAGAAGAGATTGGGATACATAAATTGGCCGTATGGGATCGTTTGATTTTTCTCTCAGGCTTTATAAATCGGGCCAAGATTTCTCTATATTCATTTTCTAGTCGTTGCTTCCGGCTCCGGGGCCGCTAAATTATTCTGATTTAGTTTAACTGGGTCAGAGTGCCGTGAGCGAGACGGAGAAAGAGAGCAAAAGAGGGAAAGAGAGAGTTATTTATCAGACGGTCGAAAACGTTCCATTTTCCAATTATTCAAATGCTCGGTGAGGGAGATAATTTTAGCGGGGGGTGAGTCGCGGAAAAATGGCCGATTCTAAAGAGCTTTTTAGCTTTTCTGCATAAAATCGAGCGAGTCGGTTTATAAAGAGTTAATATGTAAATATTGAAGCGAATGGTGTGTGTGTAAGTGAAAAATGCAGGGGTTAGTCGGACGCCGTGTGCCTCGCACTCTCGGCAAATAGATAGATTAAAAAGATAAATTCTGCTGATTCGCGTCTTTAATGGCTTAGCTGAATGAGAAGGTGGCTTACATGAATATATGAATCTATTTAAAGGGTCAATATCTACCAGGCCAATCCATTAATTCTTATATGACTAATCGTTTACACTAACTTTTCTAAACGAAATTCCAGTAAGATTTTAAAGTCCAAATCCACACTATTCCCAACTACTTTCTGTATAATTCAAAGCAAATGAGGTCAAAAATGAAAATATTTGCTCTGCGAATTCTCCCATTCACCTCGGCCACCTCCCACGCACCCATTTTCCCGGCTTGACAATACACGTCTTGAACTCACAGCCGATAATGGAACCACTAGAAAGCGAAAAAAGCAATTAATTCTCATCCAGTTCAATTTTCGCGCGAGAACGGGGAACGTTTGCATTCGTCGTAGAATATATAACTCGGCCGACCTTCGTCATTTCAGCTGTGCCATTTGCTCTCCCGGCTGTCCATCCGCGTGGAAGGATCTAGCGTGTTTTCTTTCGCTTTAACAAGGAGCGAACCTGCAGCGGCGATGTATAAAGCGTTTCCTCGCCGATAATTAATTTGCACCGCGCGTGCGCGCGTTTACATTTTCATTCTTTTTTCTAGCGCGCGCGAGCGAGTTGATGGTATAATATTAATGATTATAGAGTGAGCAGTTTTGTATATATTTATAAAAGGGGAGAGTGTAAAAATAAAATTCACGGCACGCGTCGCCCGAGAAAACAAAATGAAATACGCGGGGCGAGGTAAAATTATTTTAACGCGTTCTAAAGCTTACATAAATTATAAATACCGTGTAATATTGCGAGAGAAATTTTTTTTTTCATAAATACTTCCTCAAAAATTCTGCAAAACTAAACAACGCGTAATTTGAATATTCCTCTCACGCCCTAATATAACGCGATAAATTCGCCCTCGCGCTCTAAAATTTCTACGACCCTCTCTATCTCTCTCCCTCTCATCCCAGATAAAGTATTATTCTCACACAGAGTATACGCGCGGACTAGATAACTCAACGCGCGCGCGCGTTTACGAATGCATCCTTTGCGCGCGATCTTCATATGCATGCGCGCGTTTTTATATATATCTATCTCCCTTCCTCTCTCGCACTCGGAGAATTTGCGCGGCACGTCGAGGCGCTTAAATTTTTCACGCATCTCTCACGGATTATACGTGCCATTGTCTGGTTCTCGCTCGCTCGAATCCTGGCTATTATTCAGCGAGACGCGAAATTGAATCTCTGTACGCGCCTTTTTTTTGCCAGCGCGTCCCGGGAATCGGGGGGTGAAAGAGAGCGCGAGCAACAAGTTACATCTGCCGTGACGCACACGCGCGTAGTAGCCCACTTTATCCCTCCCTCTCCTACTTCCCCATTGTTTTTCAACAGTAGCAAGCGATGCTCGCAGAGCTATATAACCCCGGCACTTAACTCGATAAAGAGAATGACGCTCTTTTTTTCTCTCTCCGATTTTTCGTTTTTCCAGCCCCCCTTTGTCGGACCTCGTATTCGAATCGACTGCATTGTTCCCTTCGCCTATATAATGGAGAAATATGTCGCTCGGATTGTGTAATTTTATGCAAACCCCCGTTCCTCGCCCCGTCAATTAAAAAGGATTCGGCTATTTACGGCGGCGGAGGCAGGTGCGCAATGGGGGGTTTAATTAGGCCGAGCCCGCGCGCGCGAACTAAGGCAGCCTCGCGCGCGCGACGAATTTATTGTTCACAGACAAGTAAGCTTGTTACACACGGCGCGCGCGCTTTCGATGCTTCGGTTGTTTTACTGCGTCTGCCGCCGCGCGATATATTCCTATTCATTAATAAAGCTATGACGAAGGTGAATAGGAGGGGCTGATTTATAATTCGAGCTCGGCCCGTATATAGGCGAGTCGCGATTGGCTTTTATTAATTTTCTTTTATAACAATCAACGCGCTAATTAAACTCGCGAGCATCGAGTCATAATTCGCGTTTAATTTAATTAGCGGAGAAAAACGCGAGCTATATAGCTCATTAAATAATATAATCGCTGAATACTCGACGAATCGGGCGTTATTCTTTTTATATATCATATACATATACTTGGCAATAAAACATATCCGATGCGAAATATTTATTAATTACTGTAGATTACACATTCTGAAAGCATATTCATTATTTATTTTTGATATATTCATTAAAATTAATTGATGTACCAATTAAACAAATTAATTTATCGCCGCGATAAACTACTACACTTACTGCCAGCCCATAATATGCGAAACATTTACTTCTATGACGCACAAAACTAATTCCTCACGAAAGAACGGAAAGAAGTCCCATCAATATCTACAAATACGCCGTGAAACAAGCGCTGGAACAAAAGCCCCGATATAAAAAACTTCCCTTTCTCGCGCTAATCGCCCTAGCGCGCCTTTCATCGCCTTTATATCCTATACACTCGTCGGTGGCCCTCCGCGCAAAAACACCGAGGCGAACGCGGATTTGCGGTCACGTCAAAGAGCGATTACGCGTGTATTATTGGCGCGAACGGGCAATTTCGTTGCCGCCCACGGTAGAGCCGAAATTTCGATCCGCAGAGAGGGAGGCGTGGGCTGATGACGAGCGTGTAGATATCGCCGTGCCTACGCGGGGGCTAGTGTTTGATTATATATGCGTGAATATGTATTTATTGATAGCTTTGATGGCGGTGGAAGGTCATTTGATTGGAGGTGAAAACTAATTAGTTGCTTTGTGCAATTATATATACTTATTAGATCGGTTCAGTGCTATTTGCGTATGATATACATTATTCACGTTTGTTGATGAATCATTGATGGCCTCATTCAATCAATTACACGCGCCGAGCGGCTGCCTTATACCACCCACATAAACATCATTTATTCACGACTAAACATTCTACAGAGAGAGAGAGAAAGAAAACCCCTTCGCATCCTCGGAGATTCCAAGTAGGACAGCGACGGATAGCAGCAACACGTTGCTCTGGCTAAACACACGCGAGTGCACAACTACAACCGTAATCTATAGCCTACCTCGAAGAGGAGAGTAAACAAAAAAGAGGAGAAATAAAAACAACACAAGGAAAAAGGCACAAGACGCCGTGAATGGAGCGAGCGAGTTCCCTCATGCGCGGATTTTCCATCTTTCGCGTCCATTGTCTTACGGGCACACGGCTCACGGGAGAATGAAAAGAGCCCGCCTATAGTCAGCGAGCCTTTTCTCCCCGGGATTCTCGACGCCCACGCTCGCGACAAGGTCTCGATTCGTAGCACACGCGCGTGTATATTAGGCGTTGATTCTTAACGAAGCTGCCGAAATGCTGATTAATCGGGGCCGCGCGCGCGCGGTATAACCACGAAAAAGTGAGCTCCTGTCGCGCGACGAATACCAATGAAGACACGGGCGAATGTTATTTTCTCGGTAGAGTGGAAAAGTTCGCCGCGAGGAGGAAAGTTTCGCGTAATTATCCAGTCGTCTTTGGGGATTTCGCGTGGGTACGACTTTGCCTGTCCGATTTTGAGATTGCGCAGGAGGAAAGTTGTAAAGAAGCGGAGAACAATGCCGCGCGGCGAGAGTCGCAAAAACTTGCTACCCGCGAGATTTTAACCGCTCGGATCGTATTTTATTTCGATGCCTGCAGCAGCTGCAACTCGCCCGAGCGACCTTGCGAGGAATGCAAGGACGGGCCAGGCCACGAGCGAGATGTATTCTTCTTTGTGTGTATTACACTCGCGCTCGTCTCCCCGCTTGACCGATATCGACAGGTGGATATATCTTGCCGTTATTTCACAGCTTACGTTGTTGTCTGTGCGTTACAGGTATTACAGGGTGTATTTCTGGACGTCCGCGTCATTAAGGGCTCCGGTCAGGCTCCCATCGCCTAATGCAATTAGCTCGGTTCCGTTGAGTGAAATCGAATTACAAGCCCGGCGCGTGCCCAACGGGTTGTTGCTATATAAATACCGCGATACTTATTTAATTAATTCCGTTAAAATAACATTGCGTTTAGTTTGATGTAATTATACGGACGGTGCGTATCGGTTATAGTTTACATATTGATATTGAATATTAATGTCCACTGATCAGTAGTCACGTGCCGAGTTTAGTCAGGCATAGTTTACATACCGTGAAAATCTCTATGCATACAGCTCACCACCACTCTAATTAATAATCCCCTTAATAAAAACTCCTCAATTAAACCTATTACGAGGGCGCACTCTGTCACTGGGAAAAGTCAACGACGCGTTACGCGTGACATCAGCGAAAAATCCCCCTTTCGACCTCGCCGCACAACAGCGACTCTGTATATCCCCCAGAAAATCATTTTTCACTCCATGTACATACACTCGCGCGCACAATAGGCCGCCGAAAAAGAAAAAACCATCTCGTTTCAGTCCAGGGTTCCTATATACATGCTGAAATGAAAGAGGAGCGAGCACATCGCGGTCTTATGCGACGGGCAAATCCGATTTCATAGCCGCCGGAGGGAACCTCAATTACGGGGGACTAATACAGCCCGCCTGCCGGCGTGTAATACATTTTGTCGTTGTCGACGTCGACGTTGTTCTTTGTTCGGCTCGTCTTTCTGCTTCTTAATTACCGTAGAGGTGCTTTTTTAGGGATATGACCGTGGATGCGCGAGATACTCGGAAGTCTTTTGATTGTCGGTTTGTTTACTGGCTTCTTAGGCGGTTCCGAGAAAGTTTGCTACGTGAATTTTTGGCATTTAGGGGCTGGAATACACAGAATGTTTTCAAATTCTCCGTATTTATATGAATTAATATAAACACAGCGTTATTATTTCATCTTTCGCGTGGTTATTAAAATTTTCTACGATTCGAGCGAAGTTAATGCGCGCTAAGTAATGTAGATTACAACGTAATTAATTACATACAAAATGTAATGTTAAAAACCTTTTTACGTTTTTTTTTCTTTTTAATAACCGTTAAAAGCTTGCGCATTAACATAAAGCAGAGAATGCGAAAATTAGTTCAATATCGTGGAGGGGAAAAATCCTTTCTGGTCCTAGCGAATGTGTTTTTTTTTTACAATTTTATTTCACTCCCGTACGTGATACGAGTGAAAATGAGTTCATTAAAGATTCACCTGTAATTGTTACAAAGCGCTAATGGTTTCCCTCGCGTCTCTCTATCCTTTTATTATCCTACCGTTCTCCCACTAATGTGGGCCGCCTCACGCGCGATGCTTCGGCGAGTTCAATTATTCGCCCAAACCGTCGTTAAATTAAAAAAATTGAAAAAAGCGCCCGGAAAAACGGTAATTATTGTTGAAAAAATACAGGCACGCGCTCGTGCTAATGAAATTCGGCTAGGAGTAACATAATTTATCTAATTTCATCGTCCTGTAACGAATCCAATTTTGAACTACATTTCTATTGTCTCCCATTATTTCTCTAAGAATTCCTGTCTCGAATTCCGCGCGCGTACGCACGCATGTGCGCAAGAATAAAGTCTTGTTAAAAGCTCATCCTTAATTAAATTAAAAATACTACACGACCATTAAGAGAATTATAAAAACGCACGCCATTGTAAAAATGCAAGCTCGCGCAGGCGCGAAAAGAATTCTCCCTCTCAAAGCGAACACATACACACGCAGAGAAAAGCGTGGGCGCACGTAATTCAGAACAAACGAGGGCTCTCATTAAAAACCCATCCTTCCCTTTTTTAAGATTCGAAACAGCCGAAAAGGCGAGGCCAAAGGATCGAGGCATTATGCGCTGAAGCGTGGGAGGCCGTTAATTGCAAGCGTTGCAATTTTGGCGACGGCAAGCCCGAATTCGATTACCGCGCGACTATGTTTTATCCGGTGCAGACGTGTCGCGTATCTACGTTTGCCCGAATCGTTTAAAGTTTTCGATTCCCCGGTGTGAATAAAACTTTGTTTTACCCGAACTATTTCTATTTGCGCGCTAATTCCGTAACGATCTAAAATAAAGGGCGAGCCGGAAATTATATTTGCCCGTGCGTTAGAGAGGATCGTTAAAATTGGCCGCTATTGTTGTGTGCCAAGGGTTTGATTGAAAAAGTGCTTTTGTTTAGTTGAATCATTGAGATCTAAATGCTGACATTGGAAATAAATAAATTTAAGGGGGGCTTTTAATTACAGTAATTTAATTTTTATAAAATAGGTTCTACAGTTGATATCAAGTGCACTGTTAGATATTAAGTGATGTCTGAAATGTAGCTGAATTGGCGCATGTAGTTTTCGACAGAAAATGTTGATTAATAAAGGTGAAGTTTATTAGCATATAAATTAAACCGTTCTAGTTTCACAAACATCGGTTACATGTTAAAGGAGGTTATTGCTTTTCGACTTTACTATATATACACGCTTTTCTTTTCGAAAAAAACCACAAGCTTTTTCAAATGTTTATCTTATTACTACTTCACTGTATTCGAAAAAGCTCGAATAATATCCGACAAATCACCCTTTTCCCGCTGAATAACAATAACATGACAAACCTAAAACCCAGGACCGCCGCTACTTCGTCTCTCTCTCTCATGCCCGACTTGCCCCCGTCAAACTCGTTTCCGCCACTTTGCGCCAAGTCGCACCCGCCAGCCAGACACACACGTACACACACACCGTCTTCCAACTCCGGCAAAATTACTCTCCCTCTTCGTCTCTCAGTGAAAATACGGCGTGCTAACTCTCTCTCTCCCTCTCTTAGTCACCCTCATGCGCTCTCGGCACGATCGATTAGGTGCTAAGCGATTTAGTTGTGCTTAGTTAACGGCTTAGCGCCGAGCGAGAGTTTACTGCCGCGCAGGTGTCTGCGAGCGCGTGGGATGATCGGACGACGCTGCGCCTTCGCTCGCTCTTAACTTCCGTCCAACTCGAGCGTACGCACGCGCCGTTAAACAAAAGAGCGAGAGCGAGCGAGTAGAGGGAGTTTTTTACGGCGAGAGAGAGAGAGAGCTCGTGTGTCTTGGCGCGGAAACGACGACGACGACGCTCGGGCAAGAGAGAGAGAGAGAGAGAGAGTGTCTTTGAGTTTCGACACGGTGAGAGGAGTTGGAGAAGTTCGGCTCGCATCGAGGTGCGTCGGTGCAGTGGTGAAAGTACGTTTTAACGTGTATTTATTTGTAATTAATGGCAATTGAATTTTGTATCGGGACTTTAGTTGGGGAAATTAGTTGGATTTCAATAGAGGACTTTCCACAGTATTTACTGGCTATTGTGTAATTAAATACTCTCGTTGCTATAATACAGAGATTTTAAACTTTGTTTTTTCAAAGCTGTTTGCTCCGGCTGATATTATTCTCAAACAAAGAAAATTCGCGTTTATGCGCCTTCTTTGTGAAAGTAATCGTATATAAAGCAATATCGTTTGGAAAACAGTATAACTCAGATATATGACTGGCGCGGCACGAAGGAAAGTCGACAAAGCTTAAATGTATATGGGAAAACACTCCACGATTAGGTATATATACTCAGTTGACAATAATTTTCTTTAATGCTCTTCGCAGAATATACTTGTGCTATAAATGAAATAGACATGCGTACAACAACATAATAACAAGTATATCAAAGTTGTTTGTACGTACGTACGCGCTCCGCGGCTTAAGTTGATGCATATCTATATAACGCGCGCGTCAGTGTGTAGACTTTAGTGTGCATATATTTGAGGATATGTAAATTTATACTATGTATCTATAACGTTTTAATAAAGTATATCGTTACGGGCACAGTCATTAAACTAGGAAATTTGTCGCAGTCGTAAACATTAACTGCGAATCTAATAAATTTAATTAAATAATCCGCAGTTGATATATAAGTAAATATTGATGCACAAACAATTCGTACAAACGTCGCTCATTAATTATAATTGAATTTCGCGCGAACACTATAATTAATTGAAAGTGAAGGGCTTTGTACTTGAACATATATTCCGCCGTTAATGGTATGATTCACTTATTAAATATTGATTGATTTTTAATAAATGTAATAGCTCACGGCCGGTGCGTTATTATTGTTTACGTTGGACTTACGACTCACATTAGTTTATAAACATTTACTTTTAATAAATACAGCCCGTCCTCGGCAACTAGCTGTTATTATAATTCCGCAATTATTTTGCTTGTATTAGCTAACGCTAGCACGAGTATATGCTTAACTTGAATTGACGTTAACTTTGCGCACTGTATCACTTGGTGATTAGAGCGAACATTAACGGATTTTAATAAGCAAATATTTCGACGCGAGTAATTAACGCTGCGGGAAATTGATAATGTGCTCGGAATCGGGATAACAATAGTTGACTGTCAGCGTAATATATACAATTAAAAGTGCTGCCTCAAACTTTTCCGCGCCATTTATAAAGCATTTTAATGAAATTAAACTATCTGACAAATCATGAGCGACGCACGCCGCGTGAATCCGAACTTTTACGCCACGCGATATGCAAATCTCTCCTGCGAAGAGACCTCGCCAACTTTATTCCACGTGAAATCTGATCTGACCATCTACATAAGGAAATAAAGGCAATCTTCCTCCTCGAATCAGTTTTCAAAGTGCAGCGGGGAAAAGTTTCGCCCTCACGCCTCAATTTGAATAAGAATCCGCTCTATGCAAATGAATTTCTAATTCGAATTACCCCGCGAAATAACCCCGCCACTCTATGCCTTCCACTTCGAGAAATCTCGTTCATCCCTCTCGTAATCCCCGAACAAATAATTACACGACTCTCCTCGGCCACGAGGCACGAAAAGAAAGAAAGTTCATCGAATTCCCCATCCGGAGGCTCTTTGGCCGCAGGTGTCCGAAGTTCGCAAACAAAATCATACCCGGCCGATTGACTTCCGGCAGCCGTCGGTATAAGCTAAGCTCATCGAACGTGATAAGATTCCATTGTCTCCTTTTTCTCCCTTCCGATTGTCGTCCGCTGTAGGCGTACTATATATATATATGTACACAGATATACGCCGGCGTATAGGCGCGTCAAACGTGTGTATGGACCGCAGAGGCCAATCGATAGAGCAAACTGTTGATTCTGACGACCCGGGCTCGCTCTCTCTCTCTATATACCTGTATATATATATATATGTATATCCCCGCAGCAGCGCACCCGCGGATTTGGCGACGCTCCGCCCTCCTCTAATCTCTTTCAAATATTTTCCTTGCCGATTACTATATACAGCTCGCGCCGCCGGCACGGGAATGGGAGTGACTGAGATGTTTGACCGATGGCGTGCGGATGCTTGGGTAAACAGCGCGGGAGTCTTTGAAATCTTTGGGGACGACTTTCTTATTGGGTCGAGGGGAGAGATATATATTGCGCCGTGTTGTTGGTTTATTATTGCGTGGGTGTTTAGGGTGACTCTAGGGTGTTTGCCAGAGATCAGACGAGAAATTGGCCTGGCTGGGGGATGCGTACGTGTGTGTAAAGTAAAATGAATATTTTTTGTAAAAGCCTTTTCGTTTCGAGTGGGAATCTTTATACGGAGCGTGTCTTTTGATATTTATGTAATTATATACAAATTGGGAAAAATGTTGGCTATTTGTTGAAACTTGGACAGTTATGTTTGGTATTTTTCGAGAATAAGCTCGGAACGAAAACAATTTCCGTGTTTCAATTGTGAGAGAATAACGCTGGAACGCGGGCAGTAAATAGTACTGCGAATTGTAAATAATATCGTGTTTGTTGTTTTTAAAAGGCCAGAGCGCGTATAATACACGCATTGAAAAGAAAATTCATAAACTTCCTTTGCGCAAACAACCGACATTTCTTTTTAATTATTTATTCTGAAAAATTTAATCCGCCGAGCGGCCAAACCATATTATATTCTTTATCGCGATATTATATTCTTTATCGCGCGTAGCACGCCCGCGCGCGCAACGTATTTTCATCATGATAAGCGATGTTTTCCAGTTTCGCGTTACGAAAAATTTTCACTTAGCATAAGAGTGCGAACCTCGCCGAGTTTTATGTTGACGCGCATAATCTATATACCATAATACACGCACACGAACGTTTTTACGGTCTGTTTTTTTTTCCCAAAAAACAGGCTCTATATGCACGTGTAACAATTTTATGCGTCGGCTTAGCGACTTTTGATTT
>JAPYZP010004051.1:0-18173 GCA_030522985.1 Torymus sinensis
CATACGTTTTCCATACAAATTTTAGAAGTACGTTTAAAATGAACTTCCATATTTGTTTTCATGTGGATTTCCATGCTTGCTGAAGTAGGGGAGAGCGGAGCAAGTCGACACAATTTTTAGATTTATTATTCGAATTATTACTGTAATTATTTTTTACTACATCTAATGTATGTATTTACAAAAGTTCTTATTATGGAGAATGTATAGTGACAATTATACGGAACGTCTGTAACGCTTTATTTAATTGTTATAAATGTTTATTTTACTTCGTAAACTGTGTGTCAATTTGCACCAACTGCGCGGAAAGTAGACACAAGGTATATTTTTTAAATGAAAATACCGAAACAACTCTATAAACCATGTAGCAGTACTTTATATAAACGTAATGTACATTATATTACGTTTTTTCTTAATTTATGAATCATAATTAACCCATAAGCGACCAAGATGTGACACTCGAATCTCCAAGCTTCAGTTCCTGCTAATTTTTAGAAGAATTGCCTAGGGCAAAGAACATGGGAACTTAAGTTGGAGATTCTAAATTTAGAACTTAAGTTGGAGATTCTAAATTTAGAACTCAAGTTGGAGATTCTAAATTTAGAATGGTAAACTTTATAACAGGAATTTATGGAAACATGGAAGAATCCTCTCACTCGTTACAGACATTCAGACCGAAGTTTCACGTTTTGATCGCTATATTATATATGTACAATTCTTCTGAAAATTTTCCTTAATCTGGTCAACAAACGACGAAAAAAGAGTTTGAGATACACCTCTACAATAAGTTTTTCAACTTCTAGACTACACAATGCATGAAATAACTTTGGAACACAGGAAAACAGTCTTGTGACACAGTTTTAACCAAACATTAATTTTTCTTATGGAAATTCAACATTAGAAAAATGGATGAAAAATAGTCACTGATGATTAACCAATAAGAAGCTCTTCAAAGTATCAACAAATATTTTACAAAAAAAAAAACGATTAAAGTAGAAGAAAATAAGAGCTTTAATTTAAGATAAAGATCCTTAAAAACAGTCGGTTCTGTGCAAATTAGTTACTTGCATTTGCAAATCGTCATAATTGACCAAAATGACGTAAATCTTAAAATTTTTATCATTTTTTTGTCATTTTTCGCGATTTAGGGACCGCGATTTACCGGACTGAGGAAAATTTTCAGAAGAATCGCACATATAAGGGGACTCTCACCACTTTCGAAGGCCCACGGACCCTCCGGAAGGAGTTGAACAACAAAAATAATGTTACCATCGTTAGGTTCACATGCTCTTACCCTTATATATTAGATATACACCTCATTTCTAAGAATTAGCACACGAAATTGAAGCTTGGCGATTCGTTGTGGTCGCTTCGTCTATATGGGTTAAGACGAAACAATTTTGTCTTCGGTTGGTGGGGGTCTATAGGCAACGCCTAGTCTGCCTATGCGTTAGTCCGGCACTGCAGAATCTATAATAATGATGGATATATATCAACATGCCCCGATGAAACCAAAAAGATATAATTTCATTTTTATTAAGAATTATTAAATTATGTAAATTAATTAATACACATTTGAAGAGTCTTTATGGTCCTCTATAATATAGAATATTAATTATTTTAGCTTCATACAATAAATAAACTTAGAAATTTTACTTTGGGTATATGAAAATAAAAAAGCTCACATAACTTCTAACTGCCAATAGCTTATTAGATTTCTCAGACTCTCTCAAAATCTTCGTCACTGTACGCAGTGTCTATGACGACTGAATCGCGGCGCAATATCGTGTTTACAATAAGTTATCGATAGTGTGTCAGCTTACCCACCTACGCAACATGCCCCGCTTTCCCCTACATTTCATGTGGATTTCAATAAGAAAATGCATGCGTAAATCAATTTGAAACATTTTTAAAGTGATTTTACGAATGGTTATACGTAAAAATCAACATGTAAAGTGTTTGAAAAACGACTGTAGAAAATATCTAGGCGGAGATCAATATATAAAAATCCATATGGAACATATTTAAAAAATGTTTACAGAAAAATTTATTTAGAAATACATACGGAACAGATTTCTATAATGATTTCTATAAAAAATTTCATTTGGATTTCTATGTGGGGTTCCTTATTGATTTTCAAATGACTTTTTGGGATCGATTTCCATATAGATTTCATATGGACTCTATATAGATTCTCATATCAAATTTATCGGGATATTTTTAACTGGGGTGATAAGATGATAACCCGATTATCAGTAAGTATGCAAGATCACGACTGTATAGTATAATGCAACGAAAAAGCATGGACCCGGCGCGCATCTCAGAGTTGTGCGGAGCTGCGCCCGCCTCGTACTGAACAAAACCAAATGTACAGTCCAGCGGGAAATAACGAATTTTGCAAAAACGACCAGCACAAGTGCGTCGCTAAGCGTATATACGGTACCTTATTCGGGTTATTCGTCCTCGGCGACTTATATGCTCACCGGGCTGCAGACTAGCAGGGGCTCAATCCAAAGATAGCAAAAAAGTGGAAGAGAAGAAGGCGAGTGTGGGTTCGGAGCCATTCTCTCTATAGACATACCGCTCGCTCCAGTTGATCCAGAAAAGAGAGAGTTGGAGATCCAAGGGGAAAAAATGTTGATTTGGTCGCCAAAATTAATTTCTCTTACCACTAGAGAAACGTTCTTTTATGGTAAATTATTCTTGTACGATGACGATTTCACTTGGAGGAAAGAGAGAATTTTCTCTACACTTAAAAAATATTTTATTTGCATCAAAAGTAACCTATTTAATCCACAGGATATTCTTCTTGAATAAGAGTTCGAAATTATGTCTAAATAATGTTCTCAATACAAGCATAAAGCCTTTCATACTTAAGTGCTTGCGCTTTACTTTACCTAATATAACGAAAAATAATGGTTGCAACACGAACGCAAAGCTTCAACTTTACGCTCTTGTACCGAAAACTATCTATTCTCATTTTATATGACCAATAGAACGAGAAAAAATTGTCGTAGATGTGCGCAATTTTTATTATTTTTTTATTTTTTTTAACGCTTAATAACTTCTTGAATAATCGGGAAGTTCGTTACTCCGTAACCCATCTAAGTATCGACAGCATCTAGCGTTGTTAACTTTAGGACTCGATGACTACTGCGCAATATTTTGTAAATTATATAACTAATTGTCAATATAAAAGTTTAAAGTTTTTTTTTATTTTCATAGAGATTTATGTAAGGATCGACTCTTTTATAAAGATATTTATGAAATCAAAAGTTGACTTACAAGGGGAGTACCAGGGATGTGAGTTCTGGATTTTCCTACTGTTGCAGGTAACACTTTTTTTTAACAATAATGAGTGTCTCAGGGTTTTTCTGAATTGGCACTTTTTTTTTGTTCTTGAGTAAAGTCAATAGCATTATACAGTATAATGTAAAAAATAGTAGTCCCATTATTTGTTAAAAGGAAGTGTTTCCTGCGAGAGTAGGAAAATCCCGCATCCCTGGGGCTCCCCTTGTTAGTAAAACCAAGAATTCTTAAAAACTTTTAACCTATCATACATAAAGCGTTCAACATCTTCAAAACAGAATCTGTTCATTAAAGTATAATTTTAACGATTTAAACTTAAAATAAAAGGTTAATTTTTACTGCCGTTCTTGTACGCATTATATATTGATGAATAGAGTGCAATGAAGAAAGTACAAATTTAGTATTTTATATGTAACTTTTATTAGCATGTACTATTCTAAAATAAACCATATTTAAATATCTAATAGAATAATGGTTAAATGCTATTTACAAAACACAGTTTATAAGGATACGCAGTATATACAATGTAAATTATTTGGCTTCATAATTTTCAAAAATTTTTATATTCGAAAACATAATTAAAAAATAAATGATAAACACAAGAAGAATGCACAATGATTTTCTGATATTAAGCGAACCCACGCAACCGTCTACGTACAAATAAGTTAAGTGCGTAATGTATGTGTTAGATTCAGTATTTCTACAACTCTAACTTCAATACAAATTCAGTATGATGCCTATTTATTGAATTCTCACGTCTATACATGTTTTTATAACTAAATTCTACTGATTTTACTGATTTTTGTCGCGATTGTGAAAAAATTCACGCTCCTTTGATAACACTTATTAAAAATCGTTCATTCGCATTCATTCTTTCCTTATCTTTAATCTAAAGAGACACATCTCTTAATGTGATTCGCAGGAATATTATCGTATAATTAATTCGCAGGGCAGTCAGAGAATATTTTATTATCATACTTGTGCCTGTAATGTTTCTACAGTTTAGAATTTTAAATCTCATCCCCTATTTTTGTTTTCTTGGCACTTTCCTTACATACTAGCAAATGCTCTAAGACTGAAAAATGATGCAAAATAACTTTCACAAGGAAATATTCTTTAAAAAGACATAAAATAGATTAGTGTATAAATGAAATTGCATTCAGATTATACATTTGAAACACTGTAGTAAGTACTTTAGTAAAGTTCTATAAATGAATAATTTTGACAGTAATTTTCATAATAAATTCTCAATGTTGTTTGTTTAGATGTATCTAAAAAATTTCGATAAGTTATAACTTGCAACTTATATCGAACATGTTATTTCGAAAAATAACTAAACTTTATCATCGGATCAGTCAGTTATTAGTTATTGATTAACGGTTTCGAAGTGAGAAATTGTTTTGAACATTGAGCAGCGCATACTCGTTGGAAGAGCCTTTAAATTAAAAATTTGATCAAAAGTATTAAATGCCCATGAATGTATCTGTAAGTAGTGAACATTTGCATTTATCTGCTAGAAAAATGCTTGACTGAATTTTCTCGTTAATTATCGTTTGGCAGGCTAAAAAGAAGTCGCGTTTCGGAATGATGAATTTTCACATGTAAAAACGAGCTCTCGAAGAATCTTTACACAATTAAAGGAAGGATCGAGCTTAGAAATGCAGGCGCGCGAGAAACTCGGCTCGGTTCAGTTGATGACTTGGACGTAGGTCGCGGGGAAGATGCCGGTTCTGCCCCTGCACTCGCCGATCCACCAGCCGTCGGCCTGCTTCTCGTGCACGGTGATGAGGTCGCCCGGGCTGAGACTGAGCTCGTCGTTGAGGTTGGCCGAGTACTGGTAAATGGCGCGGCAGCGCTCGAGGCCGTCCTCGGGCTTGCCCGCCACCGGCACGTCCGCCGAGTCCACGTCCTGGTTGTTGTTGTCCTCGGAGTTGCTGCTGAACTCGTCGAAGTCGCTGAAGTCCTCCTCGTCGGGCGGGTTCTCGGAGTTGCCGTCGCCGGCCGTGCGGTCCGTCCAGGCGTCTCGCTGCTCGCTGTCGCTGTCCTTCGACAGCTGCAACACCTCCAGCTCGCCGTCCGACGTATCATGGAGCTCGAACGATTCGTTCTTTGCCCAAGAAGGAACCTGAAACTTGGACAGTTCTTACTTAACCAGAGTCTTATGTGACGAACCTTGCCTAACATACATATTATAGATTCACTCGATTAAAATTAATGAAAAACATATAAAAAAAATATAGCTTTACATTGTGCCGCAATTCGCTTCACGCATATCCATTAAAATTCCCTGTTAATGCATATTTCGTTCGTAACGCAAGGAGTAAAAGTAGTTGAACCAGTATACCGTGGAGAGAAATAAAGATTACCTTGAGTACACTTTGTTGCAGTCCTTGCTTATCTCTGGAAACCAGGATGTGTTCTGCTAGAGGGTGTTTGCCTCGCTTTCCGCCTTCAAGTTCGGACAGGGCTCCGCCGACTTTGTACCTTGCAGCTTCCAAGTACGTCAGCATAGAGCGCATCTGAAAGTACAGTATTCAAGTTGACTTTCACGTTCTTGGACACGCAGGTATTTTCGCATAAAGTTAAGAAACTAAAAAACGAATATTGTGCTATTGGAGAAATCAGTCGACATACATTTCTGTCAAACATTCATAGCAGGTGAACAGCGCATTCAAGGCCACGGTTTTGCAATCGGATTATAAAACAGCGAGTGTTTGATTTGCCTGACATT
The DNA here is from genome assembly GCA_030522985.1 of Torymus sinensis. Lineage (NCBI taxonomy): Eukaryota > Metazoa > Arthropoda > Insecta > Hymenoptera > Torymidae > Torymus > Torymus sinensis. The sequence continues at coordinate 6,038 of JAPYZP010004051.1, forward strand.
ATAATTGATTCAGTATACGATATACTTTGAAGAACCAGTTTTCCCTCTCCAACTCGATACCGATCGAGGATTTCTTTCATAAAACGCGGTTGCCGCAAAGTTATTGGAAGCCGAAGGTTTGGCAATAGAAATGAAGGATCGGCGACTCACGTGCAGCAGCTTGTCGGTGACGTTCTGCGTGCTCTCGTCGGCGGCGAAGGCCGGCGTCTTGATGAAGGCGCGGTGCAGGGTCTCGAGGCCCTCGCGGCCCCGCCTCTCGCGCTCGATGTCCTGCCTGATGAGGTGGAGGACGCGCACGAGCGCCTGCTTCCGCCGCTCGCGGTTCATCGCCAGGGTGACGTGCTCCGCGTAGAAGTCCGGCAGGAGCTGCTCGGTGCTCGCCGAGTCGTTGCTGTCGATCCGCCGGATCAGGTTCCGCAGGATCTCCACGTCCTGGGCGACGCTGCAGCTGCGGATGGGCTGCGACAGCCGGTCCGCGCTCTGCGGGCAATCGTTTGGACGCTTTAGTTCGACAAGCCCCCCGCAAAAGGCGGACGCCCGCAGTTTACGTCGGCGCAAACCGTAGGCACGTAAAGTATAGTCACCTGCTGGAGCTTGGGCGCGAGGGCCTGCAGGTGGGCCAGGTAGACGTTGGCCAGGTCCTTGAGGGCGCTCAGCCGCTCCTCCTCGAGCAGCTCCATCTGCTTGGCGGCCTTGCGCACGGCGCACTCGTACTCGAGGCGCGCGCGCTCGGCCCGCACCGTCACCGTGTAGAACTCCGTGTCGGCGCGGCGCGCCGAGTCCTCGGCCTTGCGCCGGCGCGCCTCCAGCTTGCTCGCCTCCTTGTCGCTCATGTGGCCGGCGGCGCTGGCCAGCTTGTTGTTGCCCGGCGGCGGCGCGTGCTGCTGGTGCTGCTGCTGCTGCTGCTGGTGCGTCTGGCTGAGGGTCTGGAGGCGCGCGAGGTCCTGCAGCCGCTCGTTCTCGCGCGCGCACGCGAAGCTCTGCTTCTTCGTCTTGGCGGCGACGGTGCGCCACTCCTGCAGGGACTTGGACGCCTTGTCCACCGAGTTCTCGATCGTCTTGCGCGTGCGGCCCTGCACCTCAGCCACGCCGACCTGGCAAAAAGTTATCGTTTTTTACTCTCCTCGACAACTTCCTATTCATGAGCCCATAAACGGCGTGAATTTATCGGCTGCTGCTAATTTTAAACTCGATTTACGGGCTAATTTTTTAATTCTCCGACGCGATTAGCCGTTGCGAAAAAGTTAATCGACCGTAATATTGTTCTCCGACACTTGGCGGCGAGCATTCTACGCTTTTACGACTCTTACGCGAACGAAATTTAATATTGCATGGGGATTTTATTAAAAAGAAAAAAAGACGCGCGATTTCCCAACGTATGGTCCCGGCAGTTCTCAAATTTTCAAAGAATAAAAAGACCATAGCCACCTCACAAACCCGTCGAACGTTTCGCAAGAGCGACGCGCGCGAGAGCCGCGCTTGTCTTCGTAAATCCTCGCAAAAGTGGCCGCGCGGAAAAGCAAAAGAAAGGCGAGTTGCGCGCGTTGCGCGTACTCACCCTTAGAGGCTTGGCGAGCTGCTCGCTGAGGGCGCTTCCCCAGGCGCGGTGGGCCTCGGCCGCCGCCTCCATCTCCTCGCCGACGCAGCGCCAGGCCTCGCTGACGCCTCCGCTCCCGTTGCCCCCTAAACAGACAGCCGCGTAATACTTAGATGCGGATTTTCCCAGAGACGCCCCCGCCTAGCTGTACACGCGGCTATATATGCGAGCGCGCACCTCTCGCACTCGTTTTATGGCTCCGGCTCGTTTGTCCCTTTTTTTCTCTCCCAACTTTCTTCAAAGAATGCCTTTTTTGCGCGAAACAACGTTAAGTGTACCGCGCGCAAGGACAAGACTTGTGTGAAATTCTCGACTAGCGGTTCTTTTTTGCCTCAACTTCTCGCTTTTCTCCTTTTTCTCCCGCCGATTTCTTTGCTAAAGCTGGCTCTTAACGAACAATGCGTGCGGCAAATATTTCCATCTTTTATACTATTTTATTTAACCCCCAGTAGAGAAAAACGTATATAATTTATAGAATGATTGAATACACTAGAATTTATAGTCTGTGTCAAAAACTGAAATAAAATAATGGAAAAAACTTGATCATGAATTACCCATAATTTGAGATTTTAAGCAAAGAGCAAGTACAACTTTGAAATGACTCCAAAAAAATTTTGAGACTTTTTTTTATTAGTTTTATACAGTTTATATAGAATCAGCTTTTCATATAGACTGTATAAATTCTATCTGTATTAAATCTCCATATAAAATATATAGATTTTTTCAACTTGAACCGTCAGTCAATAAATTAATACTACTACAACCGGAAGTAACTAAATTTACGTTGAAAAGCGTTATTATAGCGTCAATTAGAGCACAAAAAGATAGGTGCAGACGATTTCTCTTTGCCTTTACAATGAATTGAAAAACCAAGTCATAGTCAGTGATGTAGAGAGCACAAGGAGCGTTTTAAGAAAAAGCACACAAAATTTCCCATTTTACAAAAGCTTCATAAAAGTTTGAAAAACGTTACACGTGTAAATTACAGTATACTGTTTGCTCTGAATTTGATCAATACTATAGAGTATACGTTACCTTGGTCCTTTGCACATGCTTTTGTCAGTTTTCCGCTTAATTTACTAAGTCCTTTGGCATAATTCGCTTCTAATTCAGCCCTAAGAAAAAGCAAAGATCGAAATAAGTAAAGTATATAGAAATATTGATGGAAAGAGGGAGAGAATGAACGAGCTCGTACCTCTCGTGTAAGATCGCCGCCAGCTCCTTGCAGAAGTCGCCGCCCTGCTTGACGTACCTCCGCACCTCCTCGAAGCCACCGGGTCCACTCTGTAATGAGAGAAGCGAAGGAAAAACTTTAGTCGGGCTAACAATGCATCGGCGCGTGCCAAAAGCAGGGAAAGTGAGCGACCGGCGCCGCTTTGCCACAAACGGCAACGATAACAGACTGCCTATACACGTAGATTTCGAAAGCGTGGTAATGAAATTGCGCGTGGTATAGAGGAAGCGGCCTCTTGCTGAGCGCTGCGAATGAACCGTGGCGAACTAGTTGACGCCAACCTTACGGTTAGCTTAGAGGGCACGCTTTGATTTTTACGAGGACGGCTCTTTTTGCAGCTTCGCGTGCTATTATCATTACTATTATTAACTTTGTATATTGTTGCATTTTTTATCAGCAAGTTCTTTTTTTCCTTTATCGATTGCAAAATTTGCTAATCGAGTTTTTTGTCTCTCTGTTTGGGGATGTGGCTGATTTGCAACGCGAAATTTCTTGAGTAATCTATGCATGTGTGTCTATGAACTACTTGCACGAATCTTCAAATTATTCACTACTTATGGATTAGGCAATTGCAGGATTTGAATTGAATGGTAACATTAATCAAGGGTTACATTATGAAAGATTAACGTAATGGCATAAATTATACTAACTCGCATTTTGAACCTAAGCTTATGCAGGCAGGTTAAAATCTAAGAGATTTTTTAATTAAATTTAAACATAATATATTATGCAAAAAATAATTTCAAAAATATTTATTCCTATGCTGACTCAGTTTTATTAGATTGAAATTTAGTATTAGATTTATAGTTTATAATGAGAGAGCGCCTAATATACAAATGTTTACAAAAATCATATGATAAGGACTACTTTTTAGAACTGTATAATTAGCTATTTTATTCTCTAGCCTTTCTTAACAATAATAATGATCAGTAGTAAAATAACGTTGCAGAAATTGGAAATTAAAGAGCACACATTATGTAGGTACTAGATGTTACTTCTAAAGTTTTAATTTGGCGTAATTTTGGGAAAAATATAGCCTGCAATTTGATAGCTATTGATTAGCGTTTTAAATACGCCAATTATTTGTCGAATTAATGGATTCTCATTGTATATTGTCGATGAACACGTGCATCAACAGGTAATAAGACGGCGAACAAGCGAATAATTAGATGTGTAACGGATTAATGGCGGAGAATTAGAGAAGGCTCTAAAACGGTCCCAATATTCCTCTCGCCAGGCTAACCCCATTCTGCGTTTAGAAGCCATTAAATTCGCCACCGAAACCTCTTTTTGTCATGGCGCGCGAGCGCGCGAGCGTATGTGTGTGTGTATGTACACAGAGGCGGCGCAGCGCCGGGCGCACCGTACAGTTTTTTTTATAATTAGAGAATGGGAACGCTCGACTTGAAGTGCTTCTACGAAGGCCTCGTTAAATAGGCATGCGCGCGCGCGAGAGTTTCACTCAGCCGTACTGCGCCGCTGCAAATCCTCGCGCACTGCAGTCGCACACTCTTTTCCCTAATAACCGATCATCGGCCGGCAATGCCCGATCGTTTCTCTTTCTCTTTTTCTTTTTTCTCTCGCCGAGCTATCCGTAAAGCCTGGAAATTTCATGTGATTATGCGCGCCGGGGCATTTCTGCTCGCGTAAAATCCTCCGTTCCGCGTCTTTTTTTGCCAAGTTTCGGAATGCAAATGCGCACTGTGCGGCTGTGCAGGCTAAAGCGCGCGTGTGTGCGCTAAAGAAGGTTAACTATTTTCCTTTGCCCTAAATTTTTCTTGTGAAACGATCGTTAGAATAAGGATTTGAATTTTTTTTTCACCCAACTGCAAAGCGAGTGTAGAGAGTATCGAACGTTTTTGACGCGCGGGCTTGCTCTCGTTTTACCTATCCTGCTGTACAACATCGGCGAAAATTATTAATAAATACAATAATAAACGCACATTCACATATTGACTTTTATATAATCGACAGCAAATGTGGAAAATGACTAAAGATAGCTTCGAGAAAGAGAAAACTTTATTTCATTATAGAAGAATAATTTAAAAAAAAAAATTCCAGGCCTAAGGACTTCGATACGCTTTTTACCCGCGAGGTCCTTAACAAGCAGCTTCTCGATAGAATCACTTCCTCAAGACTTTTCTTTGATGTTGAGCAAGTAATGCCGCGCCAAAGTCACTCGTGAAAGTTAATTATTTCTCATTAAAACTATTATATTCTTTTCGCTTAAAATCACCGACGAATGTATGTAATGCACGAGATCTGCTAAGTATATATCTATATATAATTTTTGTTTAAATTGTTATGTATGCACTAAGCTGCAAAAGTAAGTGTTAATTTTATGGAGGGAGAAGTGACAGTTCAAATTATATATATATATATATATGTATTAGAGAAAATTATTATGTAAGTGGATTTCTCAATGATTAAAATATACAATTATAAAACTGCCAGCTAGCTTAAAATAACATGTACAAAATATCACTGTACATTCGTGAATTTATAATATTAGGGAAAAAGGAATGACGTTACATGTTTCGTCATTTCTCAATTAAAGGAAGAACAAGAAAATGGATTTTTTTGGAGCAATAATTGATTATATAATGCAAAAGAAGTTTGGGAACCTATATATATTTAGCGAAAAAAGAGAGCGACACGGCGTGGAACATACATCAGTGAGATTGACAGGAAGATACTTGCTCGTCGATAGCCCTGCCAGCTGCGTGTAACCCAATCGTCGGGTTCGCGCACGCAGAGATCGACTCACGTTTCACGCGCGCCGGCGAAAGAAGGCACTGCGGCTTGGTGCAACCTACATATATACGATATTTTCTGGATCGGCTCGCACGCGCGTTGCGGTGCTCCATTGCGTCTTTCCGGTTGTCACGATCGCAATAACGTTTGCTCGCGGCGCAATTTCGCGATGCGTCATCGCGTATATACCTGCCCCGCACAATAAAGCGTCGTTTGGATAATTAAAAATAATACGCACGAGCGGCTAGTAAATGTATACATCTCTCTATGCGCTTTTTATTTTCTAATGAACCACATTTTCATTTACTACGAGATCAATGGATCCAGTCTTGAATATGAAAGTATAATTGAATATCTGTTGTATTTTGAAATATGTATTCGCGTGTTGCGGGGGATCGTAGGATTTTACGGTTATCGGCCACTTCATTAGTGAAACTCATGCGTAATGGGATTATAGAGTGTACCAAAAGTTTTCTCTTGATTAAAAATTTTCTCCGGGGAATCTATATTGCTTATTCAAGTGAAAATAAAAAAAAATCCATTACAATTATTTTTATGCTCTATAAAATTCCATACCGAAATTATCATAATTTTTTTTTCATCATCTTTTATGGAATATTATATAGAAAGGTATGCAACAACGCAGTAATAAAAACATAACCCAAATGATGCAGCGCATTCTTACGTTCTGCAATCCATCACAGAAAACCTCCTAAAAGCTAGAATCCTCTTTGATCTTTTACTATTCATTTTGAAATTCTTCCAGTACAAATGCAGTGGTCTGGAACACAGGGCAAGCAGTCATGCGTTTCGTCTTGTACTAACATCAAAGAAAGTACGACGCGCACAAGTTATATGACATCGTTTAAGTCGCGCGATGCTAATAAAAGTTTTAGCAGAATTAGTTGGACAAATATACAAATAAAGCTGTTTTGGCCCGATTTTAGTTTCAGAAGCAGTGATCATTTAATTTTTCACAACCTATAAATAATTATAGCTATTATTTAAACGTCAAGCTACTTGAACAATTTATTAAACCGAGATTACAATCCATTTGTTTGCGTAACTTTTAGCGCTTAAAAATCTACGAAAAGATTTACTCAACTATGCTGTAGGTATATGTTATATATTTTTAGTGTATCTTACTGGACCCCAAAATTTATTCATCACGAGGCATGACGCTTTGAATATATGATTTCATAATTTGCTCCGAGGCACGTTCAAGTCTCTTGCCGATGTGGAATATATTTTATTTAGGCTTGTTACCGAAAGCACTCGCAGGTAGGGAAATGTGCTTTGAAAGATTAGCGTACTTTTTCAAAAATGCAACATGGCAATAACTTTTCCACAATATAACAATAACATCATAATATTTAATAAATTATTGAGTTTATACACGTAGCTTACGTTGGGAATTCTATTTATTGACACAGATTCGCAATAACGAGATTTAAATTATCAAAAAACTAATAAAAAAAAAATAGAATTGAAAATGTTTAAGAATCAGTTATTTACGAAATGCATGCAGACGATCGGTAATAACTATTCAATAAACTGGATTATTTCGACATAACAAAAGAAATCACACTTGCACAACGAGTGTCGACGGCGGCGGCAGCGGCGGCGGCTAATAAAGTTTGCAAACCAAATGCAGAGGCTTATTGTAATACGATTTTTCTGCACATAAAAACATCACAACGTTTATACGATCTTTCGGTACAGGGACGCAAATCGGTGTCGAAACGCATGGGAAAAAAAGCTATTCTCGAACGAGTGGCTATACGAATCGCCGCGATTTCATAACGGCGAGAGATAAGCAAGGTGACATATTCCCGTGAGACATACTTATATGCGCGCGTGAGCCGTCTACACAAGTGATAGCCGAGCTTGTTCCTTTTCGCAAATGGAAAGCCGATAAGCGAACCGGAAAAGGCTCGGAGTTATTGACAAATTTTTATGGATACATCTAAAAGGCTTTTAAAACTCTTTGAAAATTGCGAAATCGCTATTATTATCTCTGCCCGGCTCGTCGGACGGCAATTTCAACTGGTATATATACGCTTAACTGAAATAAAAGGTGTATACACGAGGTTAGTTGAAAAAACTGATATATATATAGATATATGTATATTGGCTATTAAACGAGATATGAAAGTTATGAAGAGTGATTAGCGCGTTAATCTATTTCTTAAAATGACTTTTGTCGTTGGAGTATAATTGATTGAAATTGCTGAGGCAATAAAAAGTGATAGCAATGTCCGAAACAAAAACTATACAAATGCGCATTCTAACACGGTCAAGTAACTTTGAGCCTGTTGCGAATGATGTCATTCGATACAGGGAAGTCTAATATAGGAAAGCAATGAAAATATGCAATTAACGTGAAATTAATAATAGCTTGCTTACGAAGGTGAAGTTTGAAATCAGCTTAATGACACACGTACGTGAATGTTATTAAGGAAATAAGTAGTTTTCCGTTAAAGTCGCGCGCGCGTCAAGTTCCGATCGGCGCATTACGGGCCGGCGCGATTAGATAACGCCTACTTTGCGCCGTACGAGCGTATTATAGGCATGTCATTAAATTGTTGAGGTGCATTGAAAATATTGTCGCGATATCGTGCATGTATAAATAAACTGTAGGTGGAATTGAGAAATACCGTATAGAAGATAGGAAAATTGAATTTGCACGGTCTGTCGAACGATGCTACTGTGTTTATTACAAAAGTTAATGCAATAATAGCCGGCGCACGAGAGCGCGCGGGGCATGGGACTTAGTCCTCCGTCAATTTCCTTGAACGTAATTGGGCGAAAGCGTCCCATTAGCCATTCTGTCCGTCCGTTCGTTTGCGCATGTACCTACACTGACTTTTACGCCACCAACATTATATTCTTTTACAACTCGTGCATTTTCCGAATATTAAAAGAATATCACCTTTTCATTAACTTTTGGCTTACCATTATAAACTTTCATTTTCATTACTCGCGGTTAAATTACACAATTTCAAAGCATTGTCACGTGAACGAAAATCTTACTATTCTTCTGCTGGAGATTTACAACTAAACACAAATAAATAATTGAGTGAAAGTGACGTTTTTAATTGCTTAATTGGGGAAATTAAAAGTATGTGCGATTAAACAAGAAGCTTATATAGTCAAGTGCGTCAATTGATAATCAGAATGAAAATTATGTTTATTAATGTATGAAAAGCAATAGCTAGTCATTGAACGAAGGAGAAGAGATATGTGTGTTAATTATTCATCGAATTAATCAGGTGAAGCGTATGTTGAGAAATTTCCAACAACGTGAGATAAATTTACATTTCATGAAATAATCAGAAATTAAGTTGATGATTTACCCAGTTGATGCATTCAATTCTTGGATAATTTTCACGAAAAGTCGGTCATACCTGATTGCCCTTTCCATTATCATATATATGGAAAATTGAAGTTTAATGCAACTGATCATATTTAGAAAGGGGCAGTTTTAATAAAACTTTAATATACAATAAAAAAATATATTGTTTCTTTATCCTAGCCTAGACTAAATATTAACTTAGTTTTCAATATTTTGTAAAATTAACAGCAAGCAGCGATAGTTGGTTTTAGCTAGAATAACACGTTTGGAAATAAAAAGGGATTGTAAGACCTGCAAATCGCTTTAAAAGTAATTTTACGCGCACAAAAAGGCAGTTTCGCACCTCAGCGCCAAAATAATGCCTACTTCGAAACAAGGCTAATGTCACTGGCAACTCATTTTTTCCATTCCCGTCTCGTTCATTCCCTTCTCTTTCTTTCTCCCAGACAACGCGTTCTCTCTCGCTCGATTTCGCGCACGTTCGTGAAATCGCCGCCACAAGCTATTTCAATTTCTCCCGTTGCGCCGCGATGAAAACGATGCTCGCGTGTGCGTCCATGCGGGCATCACATATCTCAAAACCTCAAAACGTCCAACTTCTCTAATGAAAGTTTGTACGCAGTGACAAGAGGAAAAAAGTGACACAGGTGGTGGGAACAAAAATGTCGTTTTTATTGCTGTTGGTCTTGGTGGCAAAGAAGTATAAGTATGCGCGCATAGGTCGAAAAAAATACTGTTAAAACTTGCGATTCTACTGGTTTTTAGTTGTGAAAATTCTCGAAAATGTCTGCTATTTTTTGTTTTCTTCGAATAAATACCAAAAATTTCATTGCGAAAACTAATCCTGCCATATATGCGATAATATGTCAATAATAATTGTTTGTATTAAATAAAAAAATCATACTTTTTATTTTGTATCCATTCAGTTGTTATCGATAGATTATCAGCTAATGTATAATCATAGACTTATTCTTTTACCTTGAAAACTTTTGTCTGATACATACGATATTCTTCTAAAACTGATACTAAAGAAGATAAGCATGTTAATGTTATGAGTAATGAAAATATAGCATCGACTACAAAATCGCGTTTACAAATCTGAGAAAACAATCGAACATTTGTAATTAACATAAAACACAAAAAGAATCACCAGCATTGTACTTATTATATTCTTAAAAATGAATCACTTTTCATTTCATTCCTCAAAATAAGTTTTTTCCACTCAAGAGTTTCGTAATGGAGTATTAAGATTTTAAGGAGAGACTTTTGCTCAGGCGCCAGTATATAATTTGTAATATTATTACTATAACTAATGTCGTGCATTTGGTTATATATATGGTAAGTTGATGTGTTTAACGTATAATGCTTAAATTTTCGATATCTTCGTTCGTCAATTAAACTTTTTCTTTATATAATGGCACCTTGCGATGAGAAACATGACTTGAAATTTTCATAATTTTATATGGACATTATAATATTTATATTTTATTTGATTCCCCTGGGTAGAGCTACCAAATCCATTTATCTCGTTTTCTCAAAGATAACCGCGGCATTAAATGCCGATCGTAGAATAATATACGACAACAAGTCTATAACAAGTATTATATGTTTAAAAGGAAAATTCCGACGGAGGAAAGTAAAAAGTCGTGAAAGACACGGTATGGCACTTTGAGAATACCGATGAAACGTGTCACGTGAAAAGTTAACACGGCCAGTCCTTCGGAAACAATGCGTGCGCGTCCGGGATGGAGAAAAGAAAGGAAGAGTCACGATAAGTCAATCACGATAAGCGCGCACGTCCCGCGGCAAAAGCCCATCCACGGCGCGTTGAATTCGCGAGCCACTATTTTCACTGCGCGCGCGAGAGACAGCGGGGACTTTCCCACACTTTCCACAATTCTTCGCGAGCTCCTCGCGTGCATGCGCGCCGCGCCGCCGAGCGACGAAGCTTTGTCAGATTGACATTCAAGGTGCTGCCGAGCGCGGAGAAAATTCGAAATCGATCGGGACGCTTTGTTTTCCGCGTCATGCCGGTCCCGCGACGCGTGTTACGCGCGGAATTCGCGCCGCGCGCAGCTCGGATTTGTTGAAGGAAAACATGTCGTTGGCGGGGCTCAATTTTCATAAACATGTGTGCTTTATTCTTGCCTGCCCGTTGTTCACATTGGGGAAGTACTCATGGGTCTGTTTTTGCTGTCTTGATAAGAGATTGGTATAAGTGCACGGGGGAATCGATGAATAACATCAATGAAAAGTATTTATATTGCCTGATATTGCAGCATTCTTCTTTTTACTACTTATAAGTAATGAAATTAACGTTTTTAACCGCGTAATCAACAATCTCATATAATAATAGGTCTTGCAGTATCACTAAGGATGTGACTCATTTTGTGACATCACGAGTGGAGGTTGAGTAATCAATCGAGTGGATAATACGGGATCTTCGCTGATTAAACTCATTGGATTGTTATTTTGTTACTCACTGCGCTAGAGAGATGCATTGTTTACCTTATACGAACCTTCGTATTTTGTCATTTTAACTAAAAGATAACTTTAATGGGACGTGTTGACTGGTATGGTCATTCACTCGAACTATTGACTCTTCTTGTTATCGAAATAGACTATTTGATTTTACGATATGACATTTTTATATAGGAATCACACCAACAAACTATTTATATTCGCTTAATCATCTTAGAAGGATTATAAAATTATTATTAACTTATGTAAAATATTGCTACAAAAGCATTTTTCGTCATTGGCAATAAGGCAAATAAGAAACGTTACACAATCACTCAATTACTTGTTAAGTTTATGATCAAAGGTAATTCAGATTCCCCGCGCACAATCAGCTATCAGAAGAAAGAGCATTAGGAATGGAGCAAGCTCTTCCTAATTCCCGACACTTCTCAGGTCATGTTCACTTTGGAAAAGGGTAAGAAATAAGAGAGCTGGTAAATACCTCCTCGGGCTCGTGGAGCAGATGGGTCGAGGCTATCAGGCCCCTAATCGAGCCGAGCATCCTCCTCTTGATGAGCGCACCTCTGGCGAGCCGGCGCTGCTGGCCCCGCTTGCGCAGCCGCTCGACCCCGGCCAGCTCCTCGGCCTCCTCCTCCTCCTCCTCGTCCTCCGAGCACAGCCGCTCGAGGCTGAAGGAGGTGGCCGGCGGCATCTCGCGCGCGCGCGACTCCTCCCC
>JAPYZP010004052.1:0-10697 GCA_030522985.1 Torymus sinensis
TCTGTCAAGGACGACTGCCTGTATGGGCGTGTCGACGATTTTCACGCCTTTGAAACTTGGATGAAATATAATAGACATTTCGGGCTAGAGCTATTCTTTTTTTAACCTTGCTGGCTCGCTTTTTTCGTGTTACTAATTCTTTTTTTATTGTAAAACAAAGTTTGTTAAAAAGATAAAATTAATTATCTTTCCGTAGAAGGCGTGTTTTTCATCCAACCAGTATTACCGGTACTCGGGTTATTAACGGGTCTTACAGTCCATTGTTACCAACAGAGCCTATGTGACGAGCTTACAGTTGGTAACAGTAAATTGCGGGACCCCTATAAGTGATATTAGATAATAAAATATATTGGTAGTGTTCATAAGATTACTTTAAGAAATTTCCGAATATTGTTTAAACTTAAATTAATTTGTTTAAATACCTACTTCACATCTTTTTGAATGTTCTTATGTATTTCAACCTGATCAATTGATAAAACTCTTTCTTAAAAAAATCTACGATTACAAATTTCATACGTTAAAAAATGTCATTTAAATTAACTTGCGGGACATTGATCAATTTGAAATATATAAGAGATATCAATCGCCAAGAAACGTTAGCTCTAGTTCAGTCCAAGTTTCTGCACGATTATATAAACTTCGTGGGCGTAAATCAGAACAGGTGGTGAATTCGAGGAGGGGGTTTAAGTCTTCAAAACTTTTCGACGTAACAATAATCAAAAAATACGGATAGTCATGAAAGAAGCATGGCTGCGAAAAGTGCAGGTACTCAAGAGAGCCGTTATACATAATATATATATATAATATATACATATACATGTATTGGGCATGAAGTTGTATTTTTATGCAAAATATATATAGAACGTATGGCGATGTATGTTTTGCGTAAATATATATTGCCACTATACGACGAGCCGAAAAGGTGAGAACATTTATTGCCGATTATTTTATTATTGTTACGATTATTAAAACATTATATTGGACGTAAGTGATACGATTGGTTCTGAAAATGAGTAAATGATCGGTGTAGTTGTAAGATTGCGTAAATAATCTCGATTATGAAAATATATGAAGAGAAAAAACAAACATGAATAGAAAAGACTGTTTTGCGGCATCGGGGGTCGAAGCGACGCAGGCGAAAAAATGAAGAAGAAAGCGCTATAAGTTGGAAATTTAATTTGACATGGCTTTTCGATTCGCCTGTCGGCGATATCCGCTCCGGCGTCGAGGCGGATTAAAAGAAGACGCGGAGGCAAGGCGGTTTCTTCTCCGCTGCGGAGCTTCGACTGTCGACGACGCGATGAAATTATTATTACTATAAAATATAAATATATATATATACACACACAAAATGGGGTGAAAGCAGCGGATTCCGGATAAATCGCTCCTCCCGTCCGATATTGGATTAAAATGCGAGAGAATAAAGTAAGAGAGACAGAGTATAGCGACAATGATACGGATCTCCTTGCATAAAATGTGCTGTACACAATAAAACTTCTCGTCTTCCGTATACGAGCCCACAGTGCATCTCGACTTACTTCGTCGACTTTATTTTGTGAGAGAAGTAACGAAGAGCGAACAATTTTGCCCCGTGATGGCAAACGTTATGTAATAATCCGTAGTGAGAAAAGGAGCCGTTGTAGATCGACGAAGATGCAGACTTTAATGGCGAATGATACGAGCACTGGACGTTCCTCCGATGAAGAAAATTGTAAATCAAAAGAACCCAGCGAGCTGGGCGTTCGCTCTAAACAAAAGAATTGCACACATACACACACACGCGCACATACACACAATAATTCTAAAACCAAACTTTTGCAGACTGACGTTGTTACTTTACCGGCTTAGCCGATGAATCGTGAACGGGTTGGCTTTACTTTGAAATTTTTTTAATCAACTGGTTTCTTTGTAATGTAATAATCTATATGGTCACGTGGGATTCCGAGCTATTTGTTTGACTTTATCGGAAGAGAAAGCCAATTTTGTAATTTTGTAAAATTTTGCCTGCAAGAAGATCAAAATAAGTGTATAAAACATAAACGTAGACGTATATCGCAGATTATTATATTATGAAATTCCTTTCATTAAAAGAATGCTAAAGATAAACCTTTATATGCTGCTGGTAAGGTAAGCAAGTCACTATTTCATACACTTTTATAATGTTCTCAGGAAATAATTTATTTATTGCATACTGGAAAATTTTTTCTTATACTAACGTAGATCAAAATGTAAATTTACAAAACGTTAATACAGAATAAATAAACTATTTTCTGAGAATCAACAATATCGTCTTTTCTGCCGAAACCGTTGTCGCATAGTGTAACACAAAAGAAACCCTTGTAAAGTACTGATCACGATCATAAATTTTCAAGAACTGCGGTAATGTTCAGATTTATTATACTTTTTAAAACTAAGGCAGGGAATGTATTTGCGATTCGTATGTAATATATAACAAAGGAAGACAGCACCATTCGCCAAATTGATGTTGAGGTTCATTTCTAAAATTAATAATTACGCATAAGTTAACAAATTTTTAAGCTCCAACGTCTCATTGTATACAATTATACATATAGCAATTATTCGAAGTATTTATAAAAAAAAGGAAGAAAAAAAGACATATTTAATGAAAAAAATTAAGATGCGAATATGAAACTCGTACGGGAGCTGAGAGCGATGAAAAACCTATTAATTGTTATAATCGTCGACGAAGCGCTAGTTGTTATACATACAGGCCGAATGTTATACGCCGTGCGCCGAATGTCTGGAAAAAAAGAGATACTAACATGATCAGATTGCAACATGATGATTCAAAGTGAAAATGCGAGTATGTAACTACGATATCATTACATATGGACAATCTGACTAAATATACATAATATAATATATTAATTGCGTGCATTCGTCAAAACGTAAATTACACGAAACGAAGAATTGAAAAGTCCGATAAAAATGACAGCAATCAATGTAAAATTCAACTAAAGAATCAAAATTTTTGGAATTGCAACCGAAGTTTATTATCGATTTACCGGACTTTAATTTAGTCGCCTATCTTCAAAATATTCTCATTTACCTCTAGTGCACATGGGCAAGTGTTACTTCTTTATAATTCGTGTGTAATTTAACGTAAATTTTTATCTATTGTTTAAAAAGGAATTAATTATACAAATGCAAATGGCACTATTGGTAGTAATTGGATTTTGGAAGGTTTCTTATGTGTTCAATAAATTGTAATACTTAC
Organism: Torymus sinensis; assembly: GCA_030522985.1. Taxonomy (NCBI): domain Eukaryota; kingdom Metazoa; phylum Arthropoda; class Insecta; order Hymenoptera; family Torymidae; genus Torymus; species Torymus sinensis. The sequence goes on from JAPYZP010004052.1 coordinate 3,239, forward strand.
TTCTAAAAGTTCTAAATACTAAATATCAAATTATTGAATGTTATAAATATTTATTAAGTTACTGAAAATGATGTTAATATATTCTTAAAAAAATTTTAATACTGATAAAAATCTTTTAATATTGGATCAAATTATCGAATATTTTTAAATGTAGTATAAAATATGTTTTCATAAACATTTAATGTTGATATGTTTATAATAATAAAATTGAAAAATATTTATATATATAAAAAAGCGACTCAGAAGTAAATTCATACAATTTATTGAATACTTATAGTATACATGTATGATGACCATACGCACGGACTTCAGGTCAGTTCTAAAGATTCAATTTAAAAATGTTGGAAGAAAAGCTAAAAAAAGAGTAAAAGTAAAGAATTCGTACCATCGTTCTAAAGTTGCTGCTTTTTCCTCTTAAAACTCTAAATAGAACCAAGACATTTTAGAAATTATAGAATCTTAATTGACTTCTAGTACAAATAGCAACGCAGTTTTGCCAAATCAAGCTCAATATTTCCAATGTTTTATTGAACAAGGAATTTTAAATATTCATTTACAAAAGTGGTAACTTGCACACTGGTGATGAGTATTCTTAACTTTTGCCATTTAAGATATAATTTTGGTATCTATTTGGATTTTAAACAGCTTTTTTCGAGAGTCATTACGTTCGTATAATAAACTTTTATAAATTGAATCACTTGCAGCATAAGTAATGTATATGTTGTTAAAAAATGCATTGAATTTTCATGAAAATATGAAAAAAAATGAAGCAATTTAAAATTTTTCAAAATGATACCAAAATTCTATTTTAATATCTATTAAGAAAGTGTATAAGTCCAATATTTTTTATACGTACAATGTAGAAATTATTTTATATTAAAATTTAATGGTATTATTACATTGATTATATCGGAAATTGTTTAAATCAAATTGTATATAACGTCCCTACTAAACTCTTTCAGAGTAGGAGTAAATTTAACTATTGAAAAAATTGATATCCTCTTTATTAAAATTTTTAATTTTCACAAAACCAATAATCCAATAATTCGATAATACTAGGACTTGTACACGTTCTTGTATTAATGAAAAAGACATCAGAGTCAAAGACACATACATTAATAGAAGCACGTAAATACGTATACATACACATAGATACATGGTAATTACTATTACATACATTGCAAAGTATAAAGAGAAACGATAATTACGGAACATGCGAATTTTAATGAATTTATTACGAATCAACAATGATAAATATATATATAGAAAGAGAGCGAGAGAGCGATGAAAAAAGGGATAATTACGATGTTTTCTCCGCTGCCCTCACGCTTTACCCAGACGAGAGAACGAGAGAATGGTTTATGTGCTTTCTGGACGCGTGTGAGAAGCTGTATGTGTCGAGGCTTTTGCCGGAAAAGAGAATATTAACGAGAACGAACGATTAGAGAAGTCGGATTGGAGGAGATAAAAAACATTGTTTAACTGGTTCGTTTTGTTTTTGCTTCTGTCACTCTTTTCAAGTGAAAGCCTTTACACAGGAACGAGTGCTTGAAGAAAGAGTGCGAGTTAAAATGACAGAGAGTGAAAGAAAAAGTAATAAATACCATGTCGATTAAACGGTTTTCTGTTGTCATACTGTAAATATATATGGATTATTAATTGTAGTCAAGGATATTATTTATTTCATCAAAAAAAAAAAACCTATACATCCCCGATGAATAATTTAATCTTTAATTTTTTTTTTCATTTTTGAATAACATTATTAAGATAATGCAAAACATTAAAAAAGTTTAAAAAACTTTGATGGTTATTAAAACAAATTTTATACTTATTGTCAAGTATTCTCTTATATTTTTACCTTTAATTTATAATTAGTTAAACGAATTGCCATTCAATCGTGTATTATTTATATCTTTGACATCTTTTATTTAAATATTATATAATTAGTGATTTTATAAGCCAAGCTTCGATAAAATATTTTTAACGTGCATTCATCGTCGACCTAAATTCCAGCTCATCACCTTTAACCTTTAATCCGCATAATTATTAAAACGGATTTATGAGTTGTCATCATTTCAATGCAAAGCATTGCTGTCTCTCTCTATTAATTATTTTCATAAGAAAAAACGTGATTACGCTACCCATTGAAACATAACAAGAGTTATTACTATTATTTACAACAGAGAAGTAAGTATCTGGCGTTTTCAAAACTTAACTGTTTAAAATGATAATTTTTATCGTTTCGACATACATTTAGCACCCTCGGCATTCCCTCAAGAGATAAGAAAAGAAAAAAACTTTTTTTGTGAATGAAAGTTTCTGAAAATGTTATCATTCATGCAAAGAGAGCGACCGCTTTACACTGGAGCATAGGTATATCAGGATTATGTATCAACGACCCTGCCCATTCACCGGTCCATTGACCTCCGCGCGCCTCTCTCCCTCTTTCTCGCCCGGCGCAGAACAGCTCTTATCGCGGTGTCTTTTTTACGTATGCGCGCAGTATCGCAAGTGTCACAGGGAGATCAATACCGTAGTAACGGCAGCATCTGAGACCAGATGGCGACCGCGGCTTCCTCTTTTAACTCACATTGCAAACGTTGCGACCATCTGTCGGTACAGTTGACTCCCTACCCTACCGACTGTGGTGAAAAGGTGCTCTACTAGCCATTTACTTTTAAATTTCCCGCCACAAGATGGCGCTGCGGTCAGCTGACCGCTGTAACCTTGAATAAATCACGCGTTCTCTCGCTCTCCGTGCACAACACAACACTTACTCCGCATTAGGTATTTTTTCCCGGCGGCGAGCAATCCAAACATTGGATGCATGCTTACGGGTCTCGTATACAAGAAAAAGTTTACGTCTATTCCCGCGGGACGTCGTCGCTAACTGACTGATGCAAATCTTCGAGAGAAAGACGAGTTAAAAAACGGAGCAGCAACAGTACGCCGGTGAGTGTATGTCCCTCGTCCCGTCTCACTTTCTCGCAGGAGTGAGAAAAAGCGTATATACTTACGCACACGCATCGCGCTCTCTCACACATACGCACGTGTCGCGGGCGGCTCTGTGTGCGTGTGGCCAAGAGCGAAACGAAACGAGTAAACGACAGAGAGAAAACATTATACATATACACAGTAAACCGCTGCTGTATATCTATACCTACGGTGAAGAGAGAGAGAGAGAGAGACAGTGCTCGCATAATATTTAGTGGTCAGCAGGCAGACAGAGACAGTGTTGAGTGCAAATGGCTGCCGCGAGACGACTGTGAATAGGATATTAGAGCCGAGAATGCGCGTGACAGCCTACGTCAGACAGCATAAGCTCAAGCTATTATGTTGCTGAAGGGCCAGGAGCACCAGAAGAAGGGCCGCAGGTCTAATGGGAAGGCCAGGTCGTCAGCAACGAGCGCATCAGTTGCAGCAGCAGCAGCAGCAGCAACAGCAGCAGCAGCCGGTACGTATCAATACATACCCGCCGCCCTTACTCTAACCTCTAAGTACTCCAACATATATCTATCGATATCATGGCTGTTTTTTTCAAGTTTTTTTTTCATCACCGTCTCGGCGCTTTTACCGTTCACACATACACGCGGCTACTGCGTGTGACGTACGTCCTCGAATGTGTCTTTACCGCGGCGAGGTTATCCTCTCTCCCATACAGCCCGAGCTCGTGCATATATATATATAGACACACACAGACACACACGTGTGCAGCCACTGAAATATCAAAACACACAACATGGCGGCGCACGCTAAGCGATGATGATTCTGGCGGCGGCGAGCAAGCGAGAAACATGATTTTTTTCCGGAGATGAATGAACTTCGGGTACCTACCTATAAGTATATTTCGTTTGGACGGCGTGGCTGTATTTTGACTTCGGGAGTGGGGCGTGCGAGCGAGTTCTTTCGAGGTTAGGTAGGGTTTGTTTACGAAACGAAACGAAAGTGTAAGATATCTGCGCATGTACAGAGCGCGCATATATAATATATAGGTATAGCTCGACTGTATACGCTGACGAGTGAGATTTCATATATCTTCTGCTATGCTAGAGATGCATCGTATACTCACGTATATATACATTGTGAAGGATTGCTTATCACACCGATATTTGTAGAACATAAAACATATGTTCCCGTTATTTTGTCTTTTAGAACGCAAGGTATATATTTTTTTTTCTTAAGAATTTTGCAATACGATGTAGGCTAGTAAACGGTCTAATTAAATTTAATGCGCGTCTTGAGAGTTCGCTTAAAACATGCTTCGCAAATGACGTGTACCATCGAGATTCTATCGGAGCAGATGGAGAAATGAGTCTGGAGAATTATTTTATTTTATAAAATTTATTATCCGTTGATCTGTGAAGATAAAGACTTTCCGATTGCCTAATGTGGTGGCAATATCCTAGATTATCTTTATCCGACGCTTCGCGGAAACAGCAGAGACTGTAGACCTACCTACGAATTTGTAGCCGTGGAATCGACGTTATTTTTCGAATTACGGGCAAGGCATGCATCCGCGCTAGCGCGCTGTATGGCGCATGGAGAACTGTGTGCGCTTGAGATAAATTTTATAGGTTAGTTCTAATTTTGTAAGAATTACATAAGGCGAGCGAGCGAGCTCACACGCGTTGAGAAAACGCGCGATAAAGCAGCTCGCAAAGCTCTAGTGTGAGACAATATTTTATAACGTAAAAGTTGTTGCTTTATTAAACGAGGAGGAGTGTATACTTTTGTAGCTTTTATCTCAGTTAAGATGATGAATGCGCTGTTAATTTTTTCTTTTATTGTCTAAGTTTTACAATCGTGTCGTGGCAATTTCGTTACGAAAAGTTAATATATATTGTTTCATTGAGCAAGTATCTATATAAATACTTAGTATTTTCAGCTTTACTTTATTTGCGTTATGTAAAATTTTAAAAACATTAAACATTAAAAATAGTTTATCTTAATTAAGCAAACTTTTAAATTAGTGAAAATTTCTCAAGTAATATTGAGTCATCATTTATCCGACTATTTACTATTAATTTTAGCTAATTGTTATGTTACACACGTTATGTAACAAAACTTATTGACCATTGAATAGTATTATAGTTTATCTTCAAATTCATCCACAAATTGAATCACGTTAATTTTGCGTGGGATAGTGCAAATAAGGATATTGTATCCGCGGAGAGTAAAGATTACTTCTTATAGTTGTAATAATCGTGTTTTGATAGCTATAAGACGTGAATTGAAAATCAACAAAAAACATTGTATTATTAACAAATAAGTAAAATTTAATTGATTGTTGAAATGTTTATGAATTTTTTATGAATTTTGATCACGTGACTATGCATTTTATTCGACATTTAAAATTGGTATACCCGAACAAAAAATTATCATGCCGTTTTAAACAATGTAAAACCTAAAAGAAATATACTTCAATTTCATCAACAATTATTTATTTATTAATAATATTAACATATTTTTGATAATTTAAATTTATAATTAAACTATTGTCACGATTCTTAACGAATTCATAATTTCATAAAATAAAAAAAAAGTATTTTAGCAATCTCAACCATAAGAACATTGCTCCTCTCTATACGAAGATGCAAATTGATGCGTCTAACAATTTCTAATAGGAAAACGTACATGCGCATACTGAATCGATTTCACGCGATACCGCACCGTGATATTTCTGTCGTGCTCTTTACACTCGGCGAGGCTTCAGTACCAGTGGCAACTGCTACACAAGTTCTTTCTCCTTTCTCAGAACGTACTTTCGACATTTCAATTCATCTTCGTATATACGCATGATTTTTTCTTTTTAATGTTACAAAAATGTGATTTAAATGGCTTTTTTGTGTTTTATGGTTGTAACTACAAGGATGAGTTTGGAATTCGGAATGTTCTGCTATAATTACTACATTAGCGTGCTAAATAAGTGTCATGTTCTCAGCCGTTAGTTTCTCAATAAAAATAGAGACGAGTTTTCCGGGGAATTCTCAAAACTTAAATATTATTTACCCGCATCACAATGAACATACACATGTTCAGGAGAGTATAGAGGAATATAAATTGTACCTTGACATAAACAAACATGTTACTTTCTAAGTAATCTAAATAATATTATTGAGAAATTATAAAAAACATTATCAAATCAACGTGTCATAAAACAGTATGAAATAGAAACTCTAAAAAAGCTCATTCTTAGAATGTCAGTGAAGTGTTATATAAGGAAAATTCACAGAGCGTTAATAAAAAGAATATTGTATTGTCACACGATAAAAAAATATACTTCATTTTTACTTTAATATTAAGTTGACTTCTATAACAATGTAAATATTTGCACTTAAAACACACAATTCCCGACTATGAAACTCCAACATCATTTCCAATTCTGTTTTCTGAGTTAATTAATCCTATTTTATTTGAGTTTGATACCATTTCTTGAAAATTCTTCTATTTATTGGCTACTATCTATATATGAATAAAATCTAATTGATTTATTGAATCTACTATGTTTTTAATATCAGATCCTGATGAATATTTATATGCAACTGACTTCAACCGAAACCGCAAATTTAGACCACTGTCTAATCAACCTGACTCCAAAACCAAGGTCCGGCTCAAACCAGCCCCATAATGTTTGCAACTATCACTTCATCGTTATTAAATCTAGATTGCTCGCAAGCAGAATAAAAACTGTGGACGCACTTAGAGAGGCGCGCAACATCGATATCACGAGATCATGCATGTATTCGCGTGTGGTATACGAGAGAGTGAGAGATACTTTAAGCGTTTCAAGGCCTTTGCAATCGTAGCCAATCAAAAGCACGCCCGACAATTCGTCGCGTAGACCACCTTTTGGGGGGAGGTATTTTATCAGAATGGTAAAATGTTAGATGGGTATTTTTTCAGAAAAAATACTATCGTTTAAAATATTTTCTGAATCCGATACCGTAAATCCCGAACTCGAGAACCATAAATTCAGAACAAACACAAGGAATTATTTTCGAAAAAAATATTAAAAAATTTGCGTCTCTAAAAATTGACAACAGATTGCATACAATTATAAAGATACGTTTTAGTAGAAAAATAAAATTCCAAAAAATTGAAAACATCCATTCCTATGCGACTTTTAGCTCACTTTTCGACGTTATAGCTTTTCTAAATCATTGCATTTTCTACAATTCAACCGGTACGTTGAAATGGCATTCAAAAATTTATATCACATAATATCATATAAAAATAATTTAATAAAAATATTATGGCCTTCTAGATAATTTTTTTCGAAATTTTGTATACTACACATTTTTAAACATTCGAAAAATTCACTCATCTATCATAAGATATTCTAATTTGTTTTTCTAACATTCTGAGAAAATATCCATCAAAGATTTTATCATTCTGATAAAATACCCCCCCCCCCACACATACACCTTTTGAATTCACGGCTCCCTTCCTCTCTCTCTCT
>JAPYZP010004053.1:0-10695 GCA_030522985.1 Torymus sinensis
TCGTATTGCATTTTGAAATGCTTTATTACTTCTGGCCATCACTTTAACAAATAAATAAAATATGTTATTTATATTTTAAGCTAAAACCAACATTAATTTTTTATTATTTATTCAGTACTTTTCACTTTAATCATTTTCATTCATATAAATAATAATTATCAAATAAAGATGCATATTTAATTCGGAATTCTCGCGCCTTTTGTTCAAGAGCCAATCACAGATCAAATCTATAGAGGCTTCACTTCTTCCGGCCATCACTTTTTTAAGAAGGGATTTTTTAAGAAGGGATATAATACGCTACAGATTTTACAAGTCACAATATTTCAATGCACGAATCACAGAAACTTGTTATTTTTTCCTTTTTTGAAATAGGTAGCTCTTATACATTTAAAATAATTTTAGCCCCATCTCCACTATAATGTCCACTTCATATCTTAAAAACCAAGACAAAAGTAGCGTTTGATTCCCGTTTTTACTATATTTTCGCATTTTGCGGGGCGTAAAGTACTTTATGTCCCGCATATTAAGAACACAGTAAAATTATCTAAATTTGTATGTTTATAGTGAATTTAGTGAAAACTAAGAAAATTATAACCCATAAATACAAAATAACTTTTTAAATCTATTAAATGGCGACAATGGAGAGGCGAATAAAGTACTATATGTAACACGGGAGTAAAGTCTATCATTCTCTTGGGCAATCACTGCCCTCGCTAGAGTCAGTGAACTCACCAGCGGGAACAATCTGATACTTTTACTGCCTTGTCACATAATGTACTATTATGTATATAGATAAAGCTATGAAATTCAATAAAATAATAGAATATAATTCAGATTGTGTTGCTCCATTGAATTTGATTATTGATTTTTCGAAAAGTAATTATACTAAATAAAGTGGTATTGGTGTCGCAAGATATGTATTTGATATAGATGTCCTTCACATCAACATTTTCGTATATATTTTAATATTTATTGAAATTATTCGTTTTCTAATCTTGTATATATTTAAATAAATATCAAAACATTAGCAATTTAAAGAATAAATAAGAAGTAATGTACATCACCCAACTCTTGACCATAAAGTTTACTTCAATAAAATGTTTTGATACCAATTCTTTATAATAATAGTTCTGTCTTAATCCAATGTGTTATCATTTTTTTTTTGCAAATAAGTATAGAAATTCAAGAAAATACTCTTTATCAAAAAAGGAATTCCCCACATCTTATTTCTTTAAGTTTATAACACCAAAATAACGTAAGAAAATATACCGATACTTTTAAATTGAAGAATACTAAGAGGTTCTAATTTTAGGATTATTTATTATGTAATATACGCTCTTACGTGCGCCAGGCAATAAATATTTTTCAAACGCAAAACCGCTCCGAATTTTAAAGGCACATTTCAACTTTCTCTCTCTCTCCCAATAAATTCAATCCATCGACTATTTATCAAGCACGCCCGGCCGACTGGCCTCTCCTCTTTCACGGAACTCCCGAGTTAGAGTGGCGCGCAGAGCGAGGCGGCGGTGGCGGCAGACGCGGCATGCTAACGTGAAAAATTGAATAAGGCCGGGACGTCTCGCTCTCTCACCTGTGCACCGTCGATTGACGCAGGCGTATATATTTTTTATTCGAGCCGAGGTGCCGCGAGCCCAACATCAATTGGTATTATTGACAGCTCGGGCGCAGCAAGGCCTATCCGTACCGCGTCGCATAGCGCGCGTAACGTCGTAATTCCCTTACGTAAATTTGTGCACGCGATCGCAGTCTCAGTCAATTGGGCTTGTCTTTTTTTTGCGCGATAGCCAAAGGTGAGGAAGCGCGTCGCGAGCACGTCTACTTAGTATTCAACGCTATATCATTATAGTCATAAATATTGAAGAATGGAGATAAATTATTCCTCTCTTCTGATAAGATTTTTCAATCTTGATGGCTATAGACGTAGATAGGGGGTCAAATGTAAGTGATGAATCTTGGCTTTCCAACGTGAAAATCTTGTGATATTGTTGGAATCGTTTCAAGAATTTTAGAATATAGTTATTTTTCGAAATTAATGACATAAATAAAATCCATGAAGTTTTAAGTCAGTATTATCGTCGGTCTTTCACATCTCCTTAATAAACAACTTAGGTCATACCAGTCAAATGTTATAACTATTGTAATATCTAATTAAAAATATAATCAGGTAATTAATTGAAAATCAATAATAAATAGTTATGCGAATGCTTGATTTAATTTCAATTCAAATGGCATTTTATACCTATTACTTTATGCAAATGGAAAATTCATTAAATATTGGATAAAAATTCAATTTATCCGAGACGAAGCGGTTGAACACAATCCCGATTGCTTATAATAGGTTCATACTTAATTAGAAACAGAGCTAACCAAAGCCTAATTCGCTTCATTCCATTAATATCACAAGCAGCACAATAGCAAAAGCAGTTAAAGTTCAATTCCTATTACGCGGGCATCGATTGCCAGCTTAAATAATCAGAGAAATCGAAAAGTCGCGAGACAAGACACAGCTATACTCCTCCTGTTTCCCTCTCACTCTGTCGTTATATCTCTCTCCCTCCCCCTCTCTCCCTCTCTCTTTCTTTCTTTCTTTCTTTCCCCCTCTCGCTCAAGTGCTACGTCCGTGATAAAATATACAGGGCGAATCGGTACGATGCACACGCGCACCGTCTGACACGATTCTGACCTGTTCCACTTATTCGCACGAGAAGAGGAAGAAGCGCGCGGAAAAACGCTCGCGCGCATATGGGCAAGAGGGCTCTACACATCGGGCAGCGATTTTGTCTTTCAATAATCCAGATCAATTTCTCTCCCCCCCCCCTCCCCCCACCCCCTCTCTTCTTTCTCTACTCCTCTCTAGATTTTTTAATAGTGGAAAGTCAGAAAGCGCGGAACAGCAAATGTCTGCTAAAGAAGCACCGGTGCCTTCGTTTATGAGATATTTTTATCTGATGAACTCTTAATTGCTTTCTTTTATGAAATTCACACGAACGGAAGAGAAATGGTTTGCTACCGTTCGCTCGTGAAATTTTTCTTTCTTGATTTGCTTCTTTGACTTTGTTTTCAAATAATCTTGTTTTTCTTCTCCGACATAAGACTTGGATAAACAGGTAAATACCTTTCCTTTCTTATACTATAAATATTTCAAAATATTTCAATGCGCTGTAGTGACAAGTTTTTGAAATTAAGCAAAAATTTTTGAAGAATAATAAGACAGCTAATTAAGTAATATTTAAATCCACAATATTCATGGTTCAACGTAGGTTAGTATATTTAAAAAAATTATAAATATTCTCTGGCCGTAATTAAAACTGTGTTTATTTTTCATAAAAATACTACCAAACGTATATAATAACCAAACATTATTCCCAAGTCATGCCACACAATAATGAACTCTACATAAGAATAGATATGATCGAAGTCGTCAGACGTGCAGTACATATCTAGATTATATTGGCTTGTGACCTATTTATCATTTTTCACATTCTTCATGTTGAATTATTCTCTGTATTCTAAATTGGTTTATAGTAATAGTCATTTAGGTCGCTAGAGATACACGTCTCGTCTGCCTACAATCTTTGTCACCTTATAGCAACTAACCGAGAATCGTTATACTACCAAGAACAAGCGTTGGTATTAGCTGTACCTGTAGAATAAGGAATGAACCAGGAAGCAAATCCATTCGCGAGTTTTAAAGAAACAGGTGAGCAAGACAGGCGTGCAGAATAAGAAAGGAGGTGCACACGCGCTGTGGCCACAAAGCTCCATAGCTATAGAAAAGTGCAAAAGGTCGCGTACAGACAGCTTGCACAGCTCGCCGCGGCATCTCGCAGACTCCCCGGGGCAATAACGTGGGATGACGACAATATTTCACGAGGCCGCGAGGTGCAGGTATAGCCGGCTCGCTTGCACGTCCGACGAGCTTAGGCTCACTCGTGTAAGCGCGGCACGTTGCAAGTAGCGAGCAGCAACACGTTATACTATATACATAGCAGTGCTGCCTTCGCCCTCCCGCCGTAAAAAGCGCCCGACCGGACTCGCGCCAAGTTGACCGTCAAATGGAAATTTCACCGGGCTGCTTCATCAAACTCTTCGGTATTATTTATATACCAGACGCATCGGAGCGCGCTCTTTCCCTCGCAATCTCCCTCTCTCCCGTTCGTGACTTTTTTATAGGAAAATACTGTCGATCACACATCAGGAGATTGCTTTTCGAGATACACGCGTTTCGAATTTTAAATTGTCATTCGCACTTTATCGGGCCACGCGCGGCACGTTTCGCTTGAAATGTAATATCGCGTGTTTCTCGCCCCCCCCCCCCCACCCCCCCTCACCACTCCCCAGTAATAATTTTATTATTAGATTCACAGCTGCAGCGAGTTTTACTGTTCATTGTACTATATTTTCTGACCTGTGTTTGTTTGCGAACATGCGATACGCAAATTCCGAAAATTGATTCAGACATCGATTAAATGATTTAGTAACCTGTAAAAATGAAAGATTTGCCAGAAAAACTATACTGAAATAGTGTATGATATTTTTTCAATATCGGATTAAAGTTTTTTTTTTATTGTCAAATCTCATTCATGTACAACATTCATTTCAAATATCGATTCCTTTTAACAAAATTTAAAATTTATAACATTATACTTCAACAGTTATTATACACGTATCTTATGTATAAATCGTTTAAAACAGAATATTCGTAACAATAATTGTTTTATAATATTTATACGTATCTACCTCAAAAACTAACGTTTTGTAATACACAAATAATAATATAATAAAAACTAAAATGTAAAGATGAAATTTTTTTCTTTTTCCCAGAGAAATCTTTGAGGCGATAAAAAATTTTTTACGAAAAAAACTTTGTTATTTTGCGTTATTTTGAGTTGAAATATATTATTTTTTTTGAAATCTCAGTATATAGATTGTTTAATAAAGATCGCACTAATAGTACTATTATTATTCATAACAAAATAATGACTATGAAAAGAGTTTCCTTTTAAATTTAGATATTTTCATACTGAAAATTTCGTCCTTGAAAACTGAGAAAGTTCTGTTTAACATATTTAACATACAGAACCAAAATTAGAAATTTTGATGTCTACTAAGAAATGTAGAATGTTTTATCAATAAAAAGAGTCATTTTTTTACCACGTTTTTAACAAAACATAAATGTTTAGTATTACAAAGCTGTTACTATATGAAGAAGCAAAATTATAAATTTATTGATATCAATACAGAATTTCATAAACCACTACCCTGGTAGAAAATAAACCAATTTTGTTGGTTAGCATGTTAATCAAATGGAGCATTTCTACTTAAAATTAACATCTTAATTTAATTAAAACTATTGAAAACTATGATTAATATTTTAAAGCATCTGTATAATATAATATTTTCACGTGTATATAGTTATTCTTCGTCGATAGTAGAAACATAATCATGGCATGAAGTTTTCAATTTAAAAATTGACAAACTGTTCGCCAACCGATGGTTAACTATTCTACCAGAGTATTTACTCTTATTATTTTAAAGAGACAAGACCTAATTACACAAACCCAGAAGAAGAAAAAATGTTTTGTGTCAAAGTCTAGAACAGAATATGTTCGTATATATTTTGGTTCCCTAAATATGATTCCGGGATCAGAATTGCTTTAGAATGATGTTCCAAAGAGGATCGTTAAGAGAATAAGCAGTGCTACATTATTTTGTAAATAAAATCGATACAAAATTCTTCTCACTTTGTTTTCTAAGATATCTCAACAATCTTATACTATAAATATTTCAAAATATTTCTACTACAAATATTTTAATTTTGACCTCGGAATTATATTTAGGGAGCCAGAATATACGAATAATATAATAATAATAAATAATATAAAATAAAAAATATGTAAAAAAGTTTTTTCTTTTAAATTCAATGATTTTACAAGCATTGGTGAATTATTAATCCACATATAGATCCATATATGGGTCATGGTCATTTCTCAAATATTATTTTTATGAAATAATAAGAAATTTATGATGAATAACATTTTTTTAAATATATCATTATATTATTTCTTTTGGTAGACAATTAAAAACAAATTTTCACCTATATAATAATATAATGAAAGAAAAGAGGAGTACAGTAAAAACTAAAAATTAAAATATTAGGTCTTTCCGAATATGATCAGGGCTGAATCTATAAATAAATAAAATCCTGCAAAGTTCTGGAATTTAAGATATTTAGAAGCTAAAACGTCAATCTCACCTAACGATGGTATAAGAATATCTCCGGTTACGCACAGGGGTATAAGTATAGATCCGTCGGACAGTGGAGAATTAATGTTATCGGATCAACGGAGAGTGACCATAGGTTTTCACGGGCCGGCGCAGAAGACGACGTCGCCACGGGCGTGGATTATATATCAATCAAAGAGGGCGGCTATAAATACGCAGGCGCGCGGGCCGCGCTCGTCCTCTATCGAAGCCCGATCATCGAACAACACTGCCGATAGTCACGAAAGCCAGTGATATACACACTTATACACGTTTTCCGCTAGCGAGCTTCTTATAGCTGTATCCGAGTCGACTCTCTCACTCGGGTCTATAGGTAGACGTCTGCGCGCACGCGACCACGCGAAATAAGCGCTACGTACGAGGAGAGAGGCCGCCGAGTGAAACGTTCGCCGCCCCGCAGCTGTGGGGGTGGGCTCGCCCCCCGCCACCGCCACCGTCTCTCGTGAATACATCATCTTTTATTCCAGGCCAGGAGGAGTTTCGCGCACGGCTGCGTGCAAGTGTTATGGATTCGCCGCTTTTGAGAAAGACGCGGTGCTTGGCTGCGGTGCGCCAACTCCTTCTTTCTTCGGCGCGAGCTTATGATTAAAGTTTTATAATACTACATCCATTGTAACTAACTATAAATAATGTCGCTTCGAGTAACCCTAATAACAATCGATACCCTGCCAGAAACCAGATCCATTATTTGTGTAACAATTAATAGCTAATTTCACGAGGAATGCCTGGAAATCGGATACATTTATTGGCCATCATTTCTATACCCAGTGATAGAAAGCGTTTTCTCGCATTTAGTTCCTATTTTTTAAAATGAAAAGTAGAATAAGTTACACACAAGCTAGTTTTCAAGCATACTCACACTACTTAAACTGGAAAGAATACAACATTAATTCACCTTTTTCGGTATAAAATTTATCTAGCGCCGATGATACTTTTTTTTTTAATCTTTGCACACAAATCAATCTAGTCACCCTTTATGTATTGCTGACCAGCAAAACATAGGTTGCGGTATTAAAAATTGAGATATTCGTCTTAGAAGTTTGCGCTTATAACGCATGGGAACCCTATACCAAGTCCGTCAAAGCGACACATTTTTTCTAAACAAAGTAATGTACTATAAAATATTAGAAATCATTTGGCATACTTTTCAATATGGCAAGCGGAATTGATTTTAGAGATATAGTAACATGAAGAAAAACAACTAGAACAATAGTGAAAATTAATAGAAAACAACGTTTTTCACTATACGCTAGTATGATTTGGGCGCCCGCGCTAGTCAGGTTAATAATAACATAGGTGAAATTTCTTTTTCAGCGCCGATTCTTACGATTTCATCAACGTAAGTAAACGTCTTTATTTTGCCTTTCAGATGCGCGACTTACTTGAAACTTTGTAGGGATATTATATACCTCATTTGTATTTAAAAAATTCATTGTATTACATAATTATTAATTATTTTTAACAAATTTAAAAAAATATTTGTGTCGGGCAAGGCGGCACGGGCAAAATGGCCCTATGCAAATACGAGGAAAGCTGATCATGGGAAGTTAAGAGTTACTTGTAAAGGTGACAGAGGTAGACCATATATGAGAGATTGTTATTATTACTATTGCTGCGCGCCATTTAAAGGCTCTGTACATTATTTGTATAACTACAGACAAAATTGAAGGGGTGTTTCATCATGCATGGCTGATTTTTCGAACCAACGAAAAGTACCTTCGTTTTTCTTGTTATGCAGAATTTTATTAATCCTATTCTTGCGCTTAGTATAGTTTTATATTCTTTTTTGTTATTATTATAAATCCTTGAAGAATATGTATATTATTTTTAAATATTTTCTTTTTTTTTATTGTTTATTAACGTTTTTCCTTAGGTGTGCCGTCTTGACCGGGCTTCCCCTATATAGATCGTGTAAGTAGAATTTATTTCAAATATCGTATATTGGTGCAGTCTTTTTTGTACAGTCATAATTTTATTATTGTTTGGGTTTTCATCATAAATTATATTTTATTATCAGATTTTTTGTAATATTGATGAAGTTGAGCACCACTGTTCTCGGAGAACGTCCTTAAGCTCTTTTCTCAAAAAATAATTATATTGAATCGGAAAATCTACTCGGAAACAACGTTATTTTGTAAATTATACCAAATAATGGTAGATTAAGATGGTGCTGTTATTATTTACTCAATCACCAACATTTTCTTTCTCTGGTTAGAAGTTTAAAAGAACACGTTTATCATGAATAAAAAAATGCCGATAAATTTCCAACTGAAGTCATAAATACATAATTTTTCATCTTGTATTAATTGGCGGCTATAGTCAAAAAAATAAAGCGAAACTTACGTTATTAGTTTGTTTATTTAAAAATTTTTACAAATTTATGTGATGACGATAACTAGATAGAATAAAAAACAGTACTACTACAAAGTGCAAAGTCATGTTTAAATTTTATATTTTACCCTTTATGCATACTTATTAAAAAGTTACTCTTACATTATTCTTTTAATAATATTCAAAAAGTTAAAATTTCGACGAAAACATTCTATATTTTTAACAAATTTATTTTTAATGAGTAAAGGCCTAATTGTATATGTACATGAATAAATAGGATCATTTTTATTAAACATGGTTTATTTATGAAGAAATAAATTTGTTAAATTTAAATAAATGTTTATTGCGCTTAACGAGCTAATTTATTACTATATTTTAAAAGATGTAATATTTTTGATGAATAATTTTAATTATGAAGTTGAGTATGAAAAAGACAAATAAATTACGAAAGCATTGTAAGCATTTGCAATGGAAATTTCAAGCTATTTTTAACTTTCTTACTCTTACATTTATTTTTACAGTATTTTTGCCTTCTTGCAAACATTTTAAATAAGTAAATTGGAAACTTACGAAAGTATCAAAACATATAGAAGAACTTTAAATTAAAAATGTCACCTGAAATAGCGGCAGTTCAAGGTATTTTACATTTAGTACAGCAAAAAACTTACCAGCCTTCATAAAAAATTCATAACATAACCGTATAAGTTTCGTGGAATAGAATATTGTTTTAAATAATGAAAGACCAAGGAAAGACTGTTTATTGTGAATAACTGAAAGAAAACATTGACAGCAGCATTAAATCTAAACAAGACTAGTTTTATTGTTTGAAATTTAAAAAAAGACTCTCCTAAGCAAATTAAAGTTCTCATTGGGTGTCTGCCAACGGTAGATTGAGCCAAATGGCTAAGTATGCAACTGCGAAGGACTGATATTAAACTAATGACGAAAATTCTACTAGACCGTATACTTTTTGGGCATCAGTGTACGAGTGTCGGAGTTGAGATGGCACAAGTTTTAAATCTAAACGATACGCGTAACAAATAAGACAGACAGACAATTTCCAAGATGATGAGCTAAGTTTGGCAAATATTCAGGGACAATTAATTTACTAGCATTTCTACCATTCCAAAATCGTGCAATCTCCAGGCTAAGTGAAGAAGGACAGACTTAACCACACGGATTAGAAATTCGTGCTATACCGGAGTAATCACACTCTAAGATCTCTTGCGGTCTCTGGGCTAAATGAAGATGACGAGGGGGACCACAATAGCGCAAACTAGAAACTATGCTCGTCAAAGGACAGCGGTCTCAATTAACGCGGCAACCTTCCAATAAGTTTCAGCTTCTCATCAAATGACAAAGCAGTGAGGCGAAAGAGTTATCAACAACCGGATAAATAAACAGCGCCCGATATCTGAATAAAGAACATAAAAGTTACCACGTAGTGGCATAAAAGCAGCAGCCTTTACTGCTAGAGCTCTCGGAGCGTACTTATATTTACGAGAGTCGGGCAGAGCAGGATACACCTATGTGAGCGGGAGGAAGAGCAAAAAACGGAAAAATATTTTTAGTAGGCGCTCGCGCGAGCGGTGAATCAATATGGACGGGAGGCGCCAGCGACTGGCAATATGCGGAGAGCGGGCAGGAGCTAGCGCGCGGGGCGCGAAAGTCGGGCAAACAACGTGAAGTTTAAAGAATTCGATTAAGCCGGCGCTTATAGTTTACGTCTATACGGCGAGCACTGGCGCGAGCGAGACGCGAAGGGGGAACTCGCGGACGGAAATTCCAGAGCCGTGTAATTCGCCCGCTCGACGAGCGCGAGCAGCCGGCATTCTGCAGCGGCGCGGCAACCCCCTCGCGCGTGCATATACTTGCGTGAGCTCGCTAATTTTCTCTTCCGCCTCGCCCATTTTGTTTCTCTCTCTCTCTCTCTCTCTCTCTCTCTCTCTCTCTCTCTCTCTCTCTCTCTCTCTCTCTCTCTTTCGCCCTATTTTTTCTCTCCCCTCCCCCCCCCCTCTCCCTCTCCCCCCCTCTCCCCCCCCGTCTTCCTCCCCCCCC
>JAPYZP010004054.1:0-10695 GCA_030522985.1 Torymus sinensis
GTTATGCTTACTTGTTCAGAAAGCCTATTATTCTCCTCTTGCAATCTCATTATTTGTAGTTGTAGTTCTCCAGACTTTGGATCCTTTGCAGAGCTACCAATCTTGGAAAATTCAGCTCGAGTTTGTGCTAAGATCTGTTGCATATCTCTAAGTTCCTCCTGGCATTTTTTCAAATCGTTTTGCGACAATTTATAATTATCCTGTGCTCTAGCTAATTCTCCTTTAGTCGATTTTAATTCATTACGAGCTTCGTTTAGATCAACTTCCAGCTTTTTGACATCAGATTGAATTTTCGTAAAGTCACTCTGCATGCTGTCCAAGTCCGATGAAGCCTTTTGTAATTCTTGTTCTTTTGCCTTCAGTTGAGATTGTAAAGTTACTATCTGATGATTATCGTTGTCATTTGAAGAATCGGGTTGATCGGACTTCTGCTCGTTCAACTCAGACTGCAATCTTACCAATTGCTCCTTTAGAGAGTTTGCTTCGCTTGCTTGGGCTTTAGCTGCGTCAAGTTCGGATTGCAACGAACTTATTTTTTTCTGCAATTTTTGTTCTTCACGGTGATGGTTACTGATTCTGTGCTCCATGTCAGTTTGAGCGCGTCGGGATTCCTAAAATTTTTTATTAATTTAGCTGGTTTTAATCCACATTTTTTGCGAAAAATATAGATGCAAATTAATTTAAGAAGTTACATTCATAACACAATACAATGCATAAAACTAAAATTAAACTTCTTGTGGAACTTGATACAGTATAGAAACATATTGTATAACCGAATAATACACCCTCTCCTATCCTAGTGTTCCGCTTCGCGTGTCACACCCCCACCACTTTTTCAGCGCGTTAAATATTAGCTTTTCTGCACGTACTTCAGACACAATGGTACATTAAAATTGCATTTCATCACGCAAGAAATTTAATTCTAGCGTTCATTAAAACATGTGTACAAAATCAAATTTTTTGATTTCGGAGAATTTCTATAGATTTATAATGAAATAGATTATCTTATAATGATATACAAATCCTGTATAAATTTTTATATGACGAGTCATAATATCGCTTGATTAATCTCCGAACTTCAATAATTTAATTATAATTTTAAGGTATAAATATTCAATTTTCTTTTTGATTATCTGTTTAAAGCAAACGAAAAATAAAAAGAAAACGTCAAAAAGTTGTAAAACAATGTTACCTCTAATTGCCGGATCAGTTCATGCTCAGCCTCCTTGAACTGCTGTATTTGCTCCTCGGAATGAATGATCTGTCCCTGCATGATGTTCACCTGATCCGTGAGCACTTGTATCTCGTGATTACTGCTCTCGCAGGTAGCCTGCAACTCCTGCTGCAGATTCATGTTGACACTCTGCAGCTCCTGGAACTCAACGTGCTTCTGGGCTAGCTGTGCCAGTGCGTTCTCGTTCTCGCGAATCTGGGCGATGTGCGCTTCTATCTGCTTGCGCTGAGCGATGAGCTCCTGCTGCAGCTGTCCGTGGGTCTGACCCTGATCCTCCTGCATCTTGAGAATAACAGCGGCGTCCTCGTTGACCTTACTCTGCAGCTGCTCGATTTGCCGCGAGAAGCCGGCTTTCTCAGCCGCGTGACTCTCGAGGATGTGCTGCATGCGAGTCTGAAGAGTCTGCACGTCGGTCAGCTTGATCTTCAGCTCCTCCTCGAGCTGTCGCACGCGGGCTGTACCGCGCGAACGTTCGCCGTTGAGTTCGCCACGTAGCTCGTGCAATTTGCTCTGCATCGAGATTGTAGCTTCTTCCTTCTCCACTAAGGCTTTCTCCTTCTCGGCGAGCTGCTTCGTCAGCTTGATGATGGGGTCGGTGCGCTTGCCCATCCACTCGGTGACCTCCTGCGGGTTGTCCTGCTGCTTGTTCAACAGCTGGTCGATCAAAATCTGGATCTCGCTGCGGCTCAGCTCGGCCTTCTGCACCAAGGACTCCAGCAGAGAGTAGTTCACGCCGTCCTTGTCGCCTCCTACCCAAATCAGCAACGAAATTTTTTGTTATTAATTGTTCCTTTTATTCATAAAATATGTTTTTATTACATTCTCTCGCACCTCTTGAGCAACTTTTTTTGAGCCATTTTCGAAGAGTCCCAAAATTCGATACGTACGATCGATAAAAAATAAACGACCCCGTATACACCTAATCGCCCAATTATATGTTCATCGGAAGGTAATTTTGCAAAACGCGTGAAATCGGATTTAGATTAACGTGCAATACGTAAGGTGTTCCTAATATAGAAGCAGCCTTGATGCGAGCTGTGCGGGACAATGACCCAAGTGTTTGAGAGCGAGAGAGAGAGAGAGAGAGAGAGAGAGAGAGAGAGAGAGAGAGAGTGCGAGAGGGTAGGGGAAGGGGACTGATTCTACCTCAGCCGCATTCCAGCGCTCTCTGAGGTATATGATTTTGACCTGGGCGAATTCCTTCGTAAAATGAGTGCGTTATAATTGCACCTATGCGCTCTTTCGCTCTCTTCTCGAAACGTAAGTATTTAACTGCGCAGTCGTAGAGTTGAAAAAAAAAAACGATTTCGGAAAAATCACTTTACACCGTTTGCGCGCACGCGCATCTCGAGTCGCACGCTCGGCACATACAGGTATATATACGAAATAATCGAACCGGGTAATCGATGAATTATTTCGAGTGAAATAGAACGCGAACGCGCGCTGCTAACTCACGGGATTCGAGGGCGCGAGCGAGTCTCTCTCTCGGTATGAAATCGCATTAAGCGCCCGGTATATTGCTATGAAAACTAGATTTGTACCGACGCTTATTTAAGGTCATCGCTTGGATCGATTCTTAGCTTTAAATTATAGAGAAGAATATTGATCTCCCTGTATGCGCTTATTTCTCCGTCTTCGTTCTCTATCTCTGTCTCTCTATCGTTTCTTCCTTGGCCACCATACACGACGATATGCAATTAACAAATTTAGGGTAAAAAGAGGGGAAAGTTACTGTGCATATGTAGCGAAAATTTAAAAATAACAAGTGCTGCACTCGAGTCTCGAGATAAGCATCGATACGACGGGAAGAGACGAACGTTTATAAATGGGAAATACAAAACTCTCTTGCCGAAATGCACATGTCAAGGGTCTCGCTCGAATCGCCACGAGTCTCGAGATACATGTAACCGATAGCTTCGTGAAGAAAATAAAAAGAGCGATGAAGTACGATAAAGCATCTCGACTTATTTTTAAGAGCGCCGCGCGCGCGCGCTTATCGCTCTTTCTTGCCGACGCATGTTTAAAAAAACATTTTTACTGATTACCCGTAATCACTTTTTTTTTTTCACTTCTACATTACAAAAGCGATATATTTTAAAAGTTATGAGAGATAGAAGAAGGCTTAGATTACTCTTGATTTTTCGACTCACCGATTTGGGAGAGAATGTCGTTCTTCTTCTTCACTTTCTTGGATTCTTTAGCGGCAGACTGCACTGGAGCACTGACTTCCTTGACAGACTCCTTTACTTCCCTGGCTGATTCCTTGGCCTTTTCCTTCACTTCCTTTGCGTGTTCCTTAGTCTGCTGTCCAGGAGAAGATGAATCTTTCTTCTCGTCTTTGTGATCATCCTTCTTCTTCGAATCCTTTTCCTTTGCATTTTTCTTGACCCGAGTTGGTGTTTCTTTTGGTGACTTGTTAACAGCTGACTCTGATTGACTGATCTGATGCAAATTTTCTCGCTGTTGAAAAGACAATTTCTCTCTTATTAAATACCATTATATGTTGATAGAGATAGTTAGTAAAATAATTTGAAAATGTCAAGTTTTTAATGCTAATGAAAGAAAAAAAAGTATTGAGGATGTTTTCTAAACCCATCTATTTTATACAAATGCATGCAGAAGCTACTGGGACACTCACGCTGTGACTTCTAATGAGCTCGAGATCATCCTTTGGTTGAATGACATCAAAGTGATTGCCCTCTGGTGAAAGGAGGGGTTGTGAGGGGGAAGGTTCAGTGATGACAACCACAGGTTCATCCTTATTCACAAGAATTGGTTTTACCTTTTCAACTTTCCCTTTCTTCTTACCGCCCTTGCCATTTTCCTAGTATTTAATAGCAAATAAACAAATATATTCCCAAAGGCTAAGCCAAGCATGCAAAAATTATGATGTTAAGTGTAATATTTCTCAATTTTTGTGTAATATTGTTAAAACCAAATTAGAAAAAAGCATAGTGTGGTCATACACATCCAGTGTTTTATTCATGTCAAAGTTTAGTCAATTAGCATGCAAAATTTGAACAACCTTTGTTAAAACACAATTAAAATGACGCACCTACTTTAATTTGATAGGACTATAGAATTTACAAGTATGTAATATTTTTAAATATGCTTATTTTTTATCATTTCATTCATTGTGAATATTTCATTTTAAAAAACAATTTAAATGTTTATTCATATGCTAGTGAGTAGGGAAATGATACTCCTTATAAAATTGTGACAATTTAAATTGCCTGATCACAAATTAAATAATTTACTTTTTCACCTTGAAGAATTTTTTTTCTTGACTTCTTACCAAGCAAAAATACCTGAAATTAATAAATCCAAATTGTCAAGTTCTTTTAAAATTATCAACCTTTTATGTTGTCGTTATATTACTTCATTACTGATAAAATTAATAAGAGAGTTTAAAGTATGTTCCGAACACATGCTCACTTATTGATAAATAAAATTTGCAATTTTCATAACATGTTATAAGTTTTGCAGATTGATTATTAAAAGACTTACCAAGGCATAATAAATTTACAAGTTAAAATTTATAACAAAGTTCTTGAATAACAGATATAACATTGCATAAAATACTGCAATAAAATACTTGTTTACAAAGAATTTTTTAATTCAAACATTATAAAACTTTATAAAATTATTTAAAAACATGTTAATTTTGTTGCTATGGTGATAAGAAATATAACTGAAAATAAATAAATGACTAAAACTGTCATAACAATCTATAGATCAAATCATACAGTTGATTGTTTCCCTGCATAAATTACTATAATATTCTGCTTTAGTATATTAACAATGAAAAGTTTAACACAGGAGCACTGACTGGAACGTAACACATTATATTTAAGTCCTTCTGGATGACCTACATGTGCGACATCTGATATGTGAACTAGCATACCATGTTTCATGCGTGAAGTAAATGAAAATTTAAGATGCTAAGTAGTAAATTACTAACACAAGTATCAAAGTCAAGGAAGGTTAGAAAACCACTGTTTTGTGACGAATCTTAATGACTAATATATATCTAGTAGAATTTTGAGATAAATGAAAAAAACTTATTAGATAATTGTCAAGCACCCAGGTACATGCTTAATTATACTTAATTGGTTATTGTGTTATTACAGGCTAACATTGTCAACAATGGTTGACAAGTCGAGTAAAATTTTGAGTGTTATAGTAAACAACAATGAAGGTAGCTGTTTTGATATATCAAATTAATAACATACTTGCATAGAAGGCTCTGGTTGTAAGATTTGAGGAATTTCTTCGAACTGTACATGCTCAGGTTTGTCTTCCTTGTCCTCTTTCTCTTCTTTCTTTTCTTTCACTTTCTTTCCAGTTTTGTTTTTATGCTTTTTCTCTTTACCCTTTTCTTTTTTCCCTGCGCAAATCAATGAACAAATTAATGATTAAATCATAGTTAAGCGCACTAATATGGGCAATTAAAGTAACAAAAATTACCTAATAAAAGGTCATCTGGTAGCTTTCGCTGTTCAGCTATGGCCTCTTCATATGACTTCTCTTTCATGGCAAATACAGATACAAAACCAATGACTAATGCAGAGATGACAACAACTGCCACATATACCAATCCCGTTTGGACATCCATTTTTCCTGCTGCCTCTGATGATGTTCTGCAGAATCGAAACACATTGGTCATTAACAGCCGCGAGCGCCGAGTATCAAAACTATATCTCAAAGCGCGATATATAATAACGTCGACTAAGTCGAAGTATGGGACACAAGCAGGCAGGCAGGTAAGTAGGTATTGGGCGAGGAGCAGCGAACGGCTATATAGTCGTGTCGTCGTTGCCGTAGCCGCCCTCACCGGCATGCAGGTGATATCGCCCGGGGGAAACGTGGAATGGAGCACACGCACGCATGCGATGCAGAGGAATGAGGAGATGGAGAGAGCGAGAGAGAGAGAAAGAGAGAAGAAGGGAGCCTGGAACAGGAGCAGCAGAGCAAGTGAATATAGGAGAGTACAGACGTGGATGTATGGAATGCGGGCTGCGCGCGTATGTAATGTACTTTTCTACGTGTCTGCTACTTGGCGCGCGAGAGCGAGAAAGAGGAAAACTCTCTCTCGGCGGGGTTACGTACTTGGGGCGCTCTCGTTACGTCGGGGGCGGCTTCCTCGTTCTTCTCTCCTCCGTCTCTCCGCGACACTTTTCTTCTTTTACTACTCCTCACGCTGCGCGCTCTCGCTCGCTCCTCTCCCTCGCGCCTCTGCAGTATTAGTAATTGTACACGAGACTGTACGAGACTGCTCCACTGCACAGTCCTCGGCGGCGAGAGTGCTCTCTCTCTCTCTCTCTCTCTCCTCTCTCGCGATAGAGAGAAAATTATGGCGGCCGGACGTGAAGTCGTCTCTCTCACTGCTCTCTGCGCGCAGCAGCGGCGGTCTCTGCTCTATGTTCGCGAGAGAGGCGCCTCGAGAGAGCGAGAGAATTGAGGAAGAGTTTTCAAGCCACGCCTATTGAAATCACGCGGCTCTCGATTGGCGGGGACCTCTGCCACGTATGCAACCGCGGTAGCGACCGGCCTCCACGCAGCAGCCAGAGCACCACGACGACCGCGAGAGATACCGTGCGGACACTCGACGATACGAGAGACACACTATCTCTCTTGCTCTCCCACGGGTCCGGCGGCACAAGCGTGCGAGCGCTCACGGATGTGAGTTCGGGCTTTCCCCAAACTCTCTGACACTGTTCGCCCGCGGTGCGGTGGCCACCCAACTACTGTGGTCCCCACATACACACATACACTGTTCGAGCACGCGAGATTATACGCGGCTATATTGTACTATAATACACGTCTCGTGCTGATCGCGGTCTTTTAAATATGTATGTATATATGTAGTTCTTATTGCTGTGCGCAGTGTCTGCTGCTCACTGCTGAGAGCCGTCGCGACTGCCAAGTCGAATGTGCCCCGCTGTGTGCGCCGACGACGACGTGCCGATACCTATAGTGTGCTATTCGACTTTCTCGCTCTTTCGCGCTCGCGAATCGTCGTTCCTTCGCTTCGCTGTCTCACTCGCTCATATATTCTCTTTTGCTTCAGTGTTGCGCTGCTGTGCCCGCTCTCTATATACGCGAAACGCGACGGACTCGGCTGCTCTGCGGTGCTGAGAATTTAAAAAGCGCATGCGCTGTTACGTACTTATCTATCATATCACCGCACCTTATTACACGCTGTCGCCAAATTCAAATGCGTTTTTTATAGGGGGGGAGCGCGATTACTTTTAGTTGTATTGGAATTGAGACTTTTTGCAGCAGGTCTTTGATACTTATTTGCTTATGTCTAGGTACAGGCAGACAATTGATGATAAAAAGAGGAAACATAAATTTATTCAGAAAGCAGATAAAAAATAGATAGTAATCAATGAAAGTAGATAAAGGACGAGATTAATCAGACACTGATTAGTAATAGATATCTCATATCCTCATTTATTTAAAAATTTTTAAGATTCTTCATAAGATTAAATAGAAAGGTTTAATCTGTATTGTTAATGATTTAATATACAGTCTTTAGGTCAGCAATTAAAAAGGCATTGTACTGAGCAGTCAGGGATAACAATTTTTCCAGTAGCATAGTATGATTCTGTTCTACTTGGTCTATAATTGACTCTTCAAATTTGTCAGTATCCAATGTTGTTTTTCTTAACTTGTCTTCCATAATACTGATTGTTCTATAAATTTCATTTTGTTCAATTTTGTCTACCAATTTACTATAATCTTTTTTAGTAGTTCTCACTTCCTCAATAACTTTTCTTTCTTCTTGAGAATTATCAAAAGTTGTTAGATCTTGCATGGATTTAAAATTGTGTTTATATCCATTTGTTTGACTTCTTATTTTGAATTCTAAGACATCCAACTTATTAATAATTTCCTGGAGTCTATTAATTTCCTGTTTTATTTCATCAAGTGTTTTTTCATTGTGACTTTCAAAATTTTGATTCATCAGTATTTGGAGCATTTCCATTTCATCAGGCATTAATATACTACTGTCAAAGTTACCATTTATACTGTTTGATATTTGTTCAAGGCGTTCCACAATTTTCTCTTCTAAGTAATTCAGTTTCTCAAATTCTTCTGCTCTATCATTTCCAGAAGAGGATATATTGCTCATCACATCTTCTTGTTTGTTCATGTCATTATACTTTAGCTGGTTCTCTGACTGATCCTCATCTGTTTCACTTTCTAATTGTCTGAGTTCTTGTTCAGCATCAGCAATTTTTTTCTGAATTTCTATTATTTCTTTCTGTGCTCCATTTTCAAGTATTAAACTATTATTATCTTCATTTAAAAGCCTCTCCCTTTTTTGTTCAGTTTCAAACATTTTTAAGTATAATTTATATGCTTCTTGTTTAATCTGAAAAAATAATATTTAATTAAATATAAAAAAATATATACTAATTGTATTAATTTATAAAAATATTATTATCTTACAGAAAGATGAATTTTATCTTCTAGTTTGGATTTTTCATTGATTAATTGTTCATATTCAACTTGTAAGTCATCAAATTCTTTTTGTATTTGATTCTTTTCTATGTTAAGCCTACTTCTGGCTTCTATCTCCCCATATCCATTTGCATTTGTTCTATTTTCCAATTCCTTATTTAATTCATTTATTTTAGTTTCTGCTGACTGACGTCTTTCAAAATTATGGTTTATCTCTGCATCTTTTTGATCCTGTAATTCTTTCAATTGCATAGCCTGTTGCTTTAATTCTTCTTTATCAGTACCGACAGTCATTTTATCCAAAGTATTGCTATAGTCCTTTATTTGATCTTGCAACTCTTTTAAAGCAAGATCTTTAGTTTTTTTGTTATAATATACATCATTTGACTCCTCATTTCTTTTTCCAAAATTACGTGTTAGACTGGCCATTTCTTGATTCAAATCTCTGATTTTTAGATGAAGCAGTTGTTTATAATACCTTTTGTCCTGAATTTGCCTAAAAATATAAATGTTTTAGAATAAAAGTGCCATGTAAAGAAGAGCAAAAATTATCTATATAATTACAAAATACCTAGATAATCTAGGAACCCCTTGAGCTGAACCAGGACGAACACCTGGTGAACCATGTTGTGTCATGGGTCGATCAAGAACCATGATATTTGACTGAGGGAAATTTCTTGGCAAGCCAGTATTCATGCGTGATAAATTGGCTGAGTTATTAATCCGTGAGCTAGCAGTAGGGACTCTGTTGGGTAAAATAGATGCAGATGGTGGTCGAGACATGTTCCTGTTACTCGTTGGTGGCCTAGAGATACCATATTCTGTGATGTCAGTTTTAACACCTCTACGAGATGTTGGCCGCTCCATCTTGTTGTAAGATCTGGACACTGGCCGATCAGAGAAGCCATTTGGTTTGTCAATTGGTTCCTGCTCCCTTCTCCATCTAGTCACAGGCCTTTCTCCAGATCTGCTGATACTTGGTCGGCCAGAGTCCATATTTTGCCTAATCTATGTGTGATGCACAAATGTAACTATGGAAACAAAATGATGGCATTACCTCCTGCAAACTGCAAAATAAATACAGTATGTTCAATAGCGCAGTAGAGTACATTAAAAACAGAGAAGATAATTGTTACAATTAATCACTACTTGGCTCCATTCAATAATTTCGGAGCAAACGGGATGACTACTCCAAAACTCCAAAATTTTAAAGTTGCAATTTTCGCGCTTCGAGTAGCACATAATACAACTGCATAACACAACTGCCGATACAACTGCAATCCTGCTAATGCGCCAACCGTCGGTAATGCGGTAATCAAAGCTCCAACCCTCATAATCGACAGTCGACATTCTAGAACCCTTCCTCTATCACGATCTCATATTCTCATCATCACCATCGGCGCTGTAATAGCAGCGGCGGTGGGCGGCTCTTTCTCTCCCCCTCGCGCCGCCTTCGAGCGCGATCGTATATTTTAGCACGCCATCTGTAAAACACCTTGCGGTGGCTATAAGAACTGAGGGAGAGGGAATAGTTCTTATGGGCAGACCGCACGGTAATTACAGATGGCGCGCTAAAGTGCGATCACGAACAGGAGACTTTGGGAGTTGGGCTACCCAGGTCCCAGTTTGGCGTAGGGAACGTGGGGTGATACGGGCACTTTTTTTTCATTGATTTCTTAATACCACTAAATATTGGTCAAAATATATCAAAACAACTCTAATAGTTTCATTTTTTCTTGAACTTTATAATGCAGTTTGTTAAATGAAGAAATATTTAGTAATATTGTGAAAAACTGAGATCAAACATGCTTATCTCAAAAACCCATATCACCCCATTAGTGGGGTGGTATGGTAAATCGAACGCACGTCCATCCCTACTAGTACTTATATTTATTGAAATATCATAATAATATAAAATTTTCAGTTACTTAAATCAAACGAAAAAAGGTTGTCGATCAAAAAATCAAATATTCAAATTTTTACAAACTACT
>JAPYZP010004055.1:0-10694 GCA_030522985.1 Torymus sinensis
AGATCTGACCCAAGCCTTCGATCGACTGAATACTAATCTGTTAGTCAAAAAGCTGTCTGCCCTCGGATTCTCTGACCCAGCCTGCACTTGGATCCACTCCCCATAATAATTCGTATTTCCCCATCTCATGTTTTTGGCCATTTTTATATATTGGAACTACTTCCGCCACTTTCAGTGCATCTGGCCATATTGACTTTTCTATGCAGAGATTGAATATATGTACCAACGTATCTGCTATGAGAGTATCTATCATGTTGAGTATTTTGGAATTGATTTTATCAACTCCACCATTTTTCAGCTTCATGTTATCTATTATTTTTTGTACTTCGTGTGTATTAGTTGGTTTTATAAATATTGTTTTATCAAGGAGCGCGGGAGCGCTCCGAAAGCAAGTATACAAGAGCCTTAGGACGACCGCGTGATGATATACATTGAAATGGGTGTTCGAGAAATTCAATGCGCCTATATCCCTCTTAATCGAAAGCCATTTCATTGCTCTACTCAAATCAAAATATTTTATTTGAAAATATAATCTCGTTCAAAAGATACCGACAACTGAATTATTTTATGTTCGTTTTCCTTTCCGACTTTTCTTCTTGTTATTCCGATATCCGGTTTACGCAGCTCTTACGACATTTCCGGTTGGCCTTTACCTTACGCCTGTATATATATATATATATATATATATATATATATAAACACACACGTGACACATTTGGCCGACCTAACCTTATGCGAATGTTGTTGTGAGACTCGTCAAGTTAATTTATGACATATTTATACATTTACAAATGAGTGATGACAATTGAAAAGAATTTTAATCTATTCTTAGTGTATATCAATGGGGAAAATCATCAACGGGGAAAATAACTTTCTTCAGATAAGTACTTACGGGCTGAAGTTAAATAGCTAAAATCATTTTATAAAAATGGATACTTTGTGTGATTTTTTATTTTTACAGATCGACGCCTCTTACGAAAACTAGCACGATTCAGGTCCCCCCGTACACCAGTCGATTTCAGCGTTTGCTGCGAAGACTAGCACGTTCCATTGATTTGCGTCGAAGACAAGTACATTTCGCGAGGTTGCGGCGAAGACTAGCACGATTCGCGAGTTTGCGACGAATACTAGCAGTTTTCGGGAGACCACCTGCATTTTTCGAGATTAAAGATATGTGATGAGTCTAAATTACGTGCGCAAACTCTATAAATGATATATAGTCTATTGTCGTGCAGGTATGGCAACGCTGAGTTAATTAAAGCTTTATTTTGCTATCACATAACGTGAACTCACTTTATTTCAAATCTCTCGGGGGCGATACGATATCAGAACTAAACACAACTACAGGATCTACGGCAACATAACGCGTCTCGTTCATCCACTCTTAAAAAAACGATTGCTGGATTTTCTGAAGCATTTAAAGAAAGATTTGATTTGTCTATATGAAATAGGAGCGAGGATCCGCTAGATTTGAAATTTCAAACTTAAGTATTTAGAACTACTAAATAATTAAAATAAAATAAAATTATTTGATTTTTCGCTATAAAATGAGCTTTAAAGGTTCGAATGGCAGTGGTGATTATGTTAGTTTTCAAAGCTTCTAATGGTCCAGCTACCCAGAAAGAATGGTAATTTAGTAGGAAGAAAAACGAGCAACCGTTCCTTTTTTCTGTTCTGAAAATAGAGAAAGAAAAGGAGCTCTTGCTGGATTTTTTTCCTACCAAATTAGCATCCCTTTGGGCGGCTGGACCATTTGAAGAAGCTTTGAAAACTATTTAACTATTTAAGTATTACTATGTAAATGTTGAGTATATTATTTATTTATAAAGGTTCAATAAAGATAAAAAATAATATATAATGTATTAAACGATTATATTTTACCATTTATTTATTTTTACAAAAACTATAATATTTATTACAAATTAATTTACGAAGTAAATGAAACAGTGATGTAAACGCAATTACTACAGAACTATTGCCTCATAAAATTTTCGATGTTCTATTGGAATTAGACGTCTAGTGACCATTGCCGTTAAATCATGTTTCTTCTTTTCATTTAATGGAAGATTAATGCTGTAAGCTAGTTTAAATTGGTGTGAACAAATATTCTGATTGCTAATATTTTTCTGCAAGATCTCAAGAGTCTGTGTGAAGTTTTATTGAAATCATACTTGACATAAATCTGTTGATGATTTGGTTCTATTGTCAATTCTCTAACAATGGCTATTTTAACAGAACGCCAATTAAAAAAATTTAACAATTCTTCAAAATTCATAATATCATGATGTTGTTTTTCGTGAACATGATATTGTTTTTCAACTTTTGCTTCCTTAATTAAGTTTGCCCATAGTTATTGTGAAAACACAGACTTTCGGGCCCAATGCTCTTCAATTCGAGCATGCATAGAGTCACCATCGCTTGGGTGAGCCCAACTTCCAAAAATCTGAAAAATAATAAATCATTTAATAAAATAACATAAAATAATTATTTATAATATTTTATATTATCAATGAATAAATTTGATATACCTGTGGGTTATTTTTACATTAAATTCATTTGCTGCTTTAAATAACATACTGAAAACATTTTTATTATGGTTTTGTCCGCCACAATTATCATTGAAGAGACAAAATTCACGGACATGTGCTTCAACCTTGTTGCGAGTAAACCCCCATAGAAATGAGGCTATCTCATTTGATCCTCTATTACCAATGGTTTCATTCCATAAATTATACCATCCAATGCGACTTCCTAATTCAAAAATGGTAAAATTCCATACATTCAATTTGCTCATATAGTATAGGGGACCCATCTCAGCTCGAGGCGTGGTCAATACTTTTTGCATATCAAAATTGATAGTACAAATAGTCGAGTCAGCTGCTGCTCTTTTCTTATCTATTTTCATTAGTTCCCTTGCAATCTGTTTATTTTCTATATGAAGATTATAGATTTTTTTATTACTAATTTTCTCCGTTTCTGATAAATTCTGAAATCTTTCACATTGTTCACATCTGAAAAAATTTTAAAAATGTTATTTAGATTTTACTTTTAGATATTTTAAAAAACATTTTAAAAAATAAAAATTATTTAGTAAATTAAATAATCATAAAATCCACACTGTCCTATCTTTTTTAGCTTTAAAAACTCCATATGAATATCTTTTCATACTTTTGGTGATTGACAACATTATGGTCATTTACTGATTGCCTGTGTTATACATACATTCTATACATTTTTGATAATGAAAGTCCTTCTTCCAAATTTTTTCTTGACGTATTCGCTCGTCAATATTGAGAATCTACTACTGGATATGATTCAATATGTTCGCTTACTCGACCCTTGAGAGATTCAGTTATTCTGAATGGTCGATTATGGTGTTTCCCACGTTGATCACCACTTCAGCAGTAATGTCGTTTCCTTCAGCAGTTCTGACCCATTGATATGAAATATCTAAAAAGGAAAACATATATTAATATTTATAAATAAATGGAAAAAGGATATAACAAAATTTACATGAAAGTATACCTAATGTTTTCAGAAACATTTTTTTACAAACTGTAACTGGTTCTAAAGCCGTAGGTAATGTAAAATATGCCTGATGTTTGATTTTTCATTATTTTCTACTTCTGCTTTATCAGAATCATAATCAGAACCACTGTCGGCTCTTCTTTCCAATCTCTTTCTAATAACCCATTTATTAAGCTATTCCCATTGCTTGGCATGGTCACCCAAGACCCAGAATTGATTAAATGCTAGTTGTCTTTGTTCCGGTGTTACTTTAGTGTGACACTGAAAGCGACAGTTTTCAGTGCATCCTTCTCCCATCTTTCTTTCTTGAATCAATTTCTTCCGTCCAATGCCTACAGTACCAAAATTACGAGCCTTTTTTTGAATTAACATCAGTCCATAATTCTTTATTTATTCTTCTTTTTCTGGTTAAAACTTTTTTTTTATTATTTCTTTTAGATATTTGACGAACACAATAATTATTTACAGTATTCTTCTCCATATTATTATTAGAGTCAGTAACAATGCTATTATTGATAAACTATTAGTTCTGTGGTGTCAAGGAAGAAGGGAACAAGTCACTTGAAAAAGATTTCGAGATATTGCGATTTAAATGCTAAAGCTTGAAAAAAACAACCAACATTCTTATTTTTCTGACTAAAATATATAATGATTATTAGAATAAGTTACTTTAATATTATTATCAATAAATTTTTAATTTTAATAATTTTAATCGGTATTCCTGTTATCAAGATTGAGAATAAGGGATTAAGTCCACGTGACTTGTGCCCTTCTTCCAAAACAATTATTTATTTCTCTCATTTATTTTCAAAAAATAAATACAACATGCATATAAATATCTCATTTAGTTAGTACAGGTGGGTACTGGCACATGATAGCCAGTACCGACGCAGGTCTGGCTCTTCTATTAGCGAAATAACACCGGGTAAAGATTAAACGCCAATAACGGGCCTGAACTGCCATAGTCTTGGAGACAGTATGTGGGCCAGTACTAGCGCATTAGATGTAGGGATGAGTGAATGCATGA
Organism: Torymus sinensis; assembly: GCA_030522985.1. Lineage (NCBI taxonomy): Eukaryota > Metazoa > Arthropoda > Insecta > Hymenoptera > Torymidae > Torymus > Torymus sinensis. The sequence goes on from JAPYZP010004055.1 coordinate 4,556, forward strand.
ATGGATAGGCAAACGTATCTGTCGGTGCTCTCTAAAAATGAATAAGTAAAAAGTCGCTCACTGACGCGAATAAGTGAAAAAATCGACTAATTTTTTAGTGAATATTCACTTATTACGCAGTGAAAATTCTATTCCACTGTTTCAATAAGGGAATATTTACTAAAGTATTAGTAAAATTGTTCACTTACTCGTACCAATAACTGACTTTTCACTTATTCATATTTAGAGAGTGAATTAAAAATTAAATGAATATATTACATAAATGTTTACAAACGCATGTGACTTTGTTATTCACCTCTGTACTCGACTATACATTCGAGAGACATTCGACTATGTTCGCTCCTGTATTGCCGCCGAGAGAGGGCAGGACACCAACAAAATTCAGTGTAGTGCTTAACGGCAAGGTAATATGATCTCACATTTATTACAAAGACTGTTAATATACTCATATAATACAAAGTATAGGCGTATTATAAAAGTACTTTTATTCTTGAAATGGATTTAATACAACAGTACACAAGTGATGAAGGTAATTATTTATTAATTAATTAAACTATTTATTTATGATTGTGTAAACTGCTATTTCAAAACAATTACGTTTAAGAGCAAGGTTTCAGAATTTTCATAAATTTTGTATACTTATTTTACTGTAGAAGAAAATCTTTTTGTTCAAAATTCAAGTAAAAATATTAATTTTTACCAAAGTTATGGCGTTTCAAAGAAATTACAGATTGAGTGTTAAATGAATTTTTGTCAATTATTTTTATTTTATTATTTTATACAGAAATCACGGAGAAATCCGAAAAAGATTCTCGAGCTACAAAAAGCAAAAAGCGAAACTCCGGCCAGTCGTACATATCATCCGCAAATAAAATCGCGGCAGCGAGAGAATGGAAGCCTCTTAAAAATTGCCGATTAGAGTGTTGCTTGAAAATTTCACAAGCAGACCAAAAAGCGACTTTCTCTTCATATTGGAGCCAAGGGTCGTATGAAAAAAGAATAAGTTATGTACAAAAGTTAATTGAAATTATACCCAAAGCTCATATCCGAAAAAGAGATCAAGCTAAATCTAAAGAAAGAAAGTTTACAGTTAATTACAAATTATTTGCAGACTCTTACAAAGTAAAAGTCTGCAAGAAATGTTTTCTATCTACGTTAGGTGAAACGAACAAATTTATATATATTTTATGCAATAAAATATATAATAAACTATCTGAGAGTTTAAAAGATATGAGAGGCATGAGATGTCCTCGTAATAAGTATTCAGCGGAAAAAATTGACGAAGTAAAAAATCATATTAAAAGTTTTCCGTCATACGAAAGTCACTATGGAAGATCGCATACTGAAATAAAATATTTATCAGCAGATCTAAATATTTCTACTATGTACAAATTGTATTGCGAAAAATTTTCGCAACCTGTTTCTCGACCAGTCTATGCAAGAATTTTTAAAGCAACAGGTCTTAAATTTAAGCCACCACAGATTGACACTTGCCACACATGCGACAAATATCAAGCACAATTAAAATATGAAACTAATGAAAGCGTTAAGAATGACATTCGAGAACAACAATTAAAACATCATAATGATGCTAAGCATGCATACAAATGTAAGAGTGTTGATAAATTGTCCGCTGAAAAAGACCAAGATGGATCAAAAATGGTAGGCAGTTTTGATTTACAACAGTGTTTATCAACACCAAAGCTGGATACGTCGGTCTCTTTCTACAAGCGGTCATTGTGGACTTTCAACTTGACTGTGTCTAATACCACGAATCATATGACTACTTGTTTTATGTGGCATGAGGCTATCGCAAATAGAGGATCGAATGAAATAGCTTCTTGTTTGGATAATTATATCCAAAACTTACCTGCGAATATTAAACACGCTATTTTTTATTCTGACAATTGTAGTGGGCAGAATAAAAATAAAATGGTATTAGCCATGTTTTGTACGTCAATGCAAAATCACACGTCACTGAATATTATTCATCACAAATTTCTTGTGACTGGGCATACGCATATGGAATGTGACAGTGATCATGCTACAATAGAACGTGCGAAAAAACGTAATAGTACTTCAATTGAAGTTCCAGAAGACTGGTATGAGCTAGTTAGAAATGCTGGCAAAAAAAGAAAGTTTGATGTGACAGTTATGCAGCAAAGTGATTTCAAAGACTATGAACATCTCTTTTCAGATAGTTTAGTTGCAAGAAAAACAGATGATGATGGTAATGCATATTCATGGCATAAAGTAAAATGGTTACGGTACACAAAAACATTTGGTGAGGTCTTATACAAAAATACTTTATCAAAAGATGACCCTTTCCAAAAAATTAATTTTCGAAGGACCAATAAAACGGAAATAAATTTGCGAGATCGACTGAAAAATCGTTACACCTGCCCTGTATCAGTTTCAAAAGAAAAGAAAAGCGATTTAATGGATATGGTACATCTTCTTAAACCTGAATCTAGAGCTTTTTACTATACTTTAAACGGAGACAGTAATAGTAAAAATACTGATCCTGATTTGCCTTCTTTTGAGCCGGAAAATGATATTACTACAACGAATGTTAAAAATAACAACAAAAATTCTTCAAGAAAACGAAAAAAGGTTCAAAATAATAAAAATGTATGCATTGAAGAAATAAAACAAAAGAAGAATCCATCCGTCAAAGCTACAAAGAAATTCATTCGAGAAAAGAATCGTTTAAAAATAGAAGATGTTCAAGATCAAATAATTAGTGATGAATATAGAAGAGTTACTCGTTCGAGGAACATAAATATTTATAAAAAGTAAAATATTATAGTTATTTATAAAAAATGACTTATTATTTGTGAATTTTTGTTATATTATGCCGAAATATGTACATAAAAAAAATTAGTTTTGTCAAAATTATATTAATAAACAGTAACATTTTTTGTTTTGATTTTGTGTAAAACTTTTAATTATTATTGAAAATCTACATAAAATAGTCTTGAATACCCTAATAAAATGTTTATTTGTAATAAATATCGATAATGAAGGTCTAAAATAAGTTGGATGGACTTATGCCCTTATGTAAAATATATAATCCGAAAATTGGACTTATTCCCTTTTTCAAATACGTTGTAACTGCAGAATAACGGATTTTTTTCAAAAAAACCTTTATGAAAAGGTGTATTGAACCTCAAAAAAGTAAAAAATCACCTTAACTCAATTTTCATGAAAATTGGACTTATTTCCTTCTTCCTGAACACCACAGAGTTATTGTATCATAACCTTCAATGCTATTATTATTAAAACTAGATTCATAACATTTTGATTGTTTGTCAAAAGAAGTGTTTTCATTTGATGAGCTAGTATCTACACTGTGTGAATCCAATTCAGAAGTAATCGTTGCTGTCGTACACCTTTCTTTAATTTTACCAAACATATCGCAAACTGTTTGGTTTTCTTCATAGCTGAGAATAGCTTGAGTATATTCTCTAGATGGAATATATATCTATATATATATTTTGTTATATATCTATTACCATTATAAGTTTTGCTATGCTGACTCTTATAAATTATATTATTACAATCATTGCCTTCCATATTAATAGAACTTGATGGATTTGTAACAGTTTCTGGAACATCCTTGAGGTTGGTATAACTAACTTTACTCGTCGAATTGCCTTCACTTGAAAAAATAATACCTGCAATAAAACATATTTACTATTTATTATTGAATATTTTTCTATATACAAATCCTATTTATTTAAAGTCACTGAGTCGCACCGTCACCAATACTTTAAAATTTTCATTGCTGCTATTGCATAAAAAAGCGTTTATAATATTGTTAAATTAAAAATTGAAATTAAAAAGAAAATCTTAGTATCACTTTAAATTTTCAAGATCTATATAAGACTCACAAAGAGGTCTTCAGCTAGCTGTAAAATATAATAAAAAATTTTTCTAGATTTCAAGAAATAATGTAATTTGACCATAAGAAGTTTATTAATTGAAATCATTTTTTAAAGAACATAAAAATCTAAGAAATCCAAAACAGTTTATAATTCACATGTGACTTGTACCTCACTGAAAGGTTTAAAATCAACTAGGGAAATCCATGCGCGCTGCGCGCGCTCTATGTACTTTTTTAATTAAAAAACATGCTAAGAATAATTTATTCCTCATGAGCCGGAAATCTTTTAATTTTAATGCATTTTTAATAATTGATATAATACTGTAGTACATTTACTCTTCACGAATACTAAATTTTGAGTCTATAGAAACTATAAGCTTATTTTTTTCATGAAGTACGTATATTAAATACAGAATAAAATCTAAACATAGGTAATTACTGACATAATTTATCGTAATATAAACATAATTAATTCTTCTAAGATTACATTTCTTCTTGTTTTGAATTTTGTATTGCATTTTGAAATCCTTTACTACTTCTGGCCATCACTTTAACAAATAAATAAAACATGTTATTTATATTTTAAGCTACAACCAACATTAATTTGATTATCATTTATTCAATACTTTTCACTTGAATCATTTTCATTCATATAAATAATAATTATCAAAAAAAATGCATATTTAATTTTGAATTCTCCGCCTTTTATCCAAGAGCCAATCACAGATAAAATCTATAGAGGCTTCACTTTTTTAAGAAGAGATTATTTGCCTTAAAAATTTATATTTTAAATATTTTGATTTTATTAACGATTTTATTTATTTTTGATTATCTTTAAATGTTATGATTGTCTTTGAGCTACATTAGAATTGGTTCAAACAAAGATGGAACAATTTAACTAAACTGGATAACGCCTAAAAAAAAATTTGAGAAATCAGAAGAAAAAGAGAAGTTTTTAAGTAACAAAGAAAAATCCAAAATAATACAGTAGATTAAGCTAACCAGAAATCAATAAAAGTAAACTACGATTATGTATTACTCGAATAGCATGATGTATAATCTGCATTATAGGCATAGCACCCTTACGCACTAGCCACCTATGGAGTCAACTTACCTCAAAATCAATCTCCGTATTAGTTTTAATGAAAGCATACAAAATAGTTCTATGTAAAGCAAAATTTTCAATGAGCAAGCGAGTAAATAAACACATTTCACACTCAATAAACTCAGTAAAATTATCTCAAAAGCTGATGGAAGCTGACAAAATTTTTTTAAACAAAAAATCAATAGGGTCTTCATAAAACATAACAATGTGACCAATAAATTTAACTCAAACATAAGATTAATAGTCACATCAACTTCACTTGTAATGTATAGGTTAATATAAAGGTTTTACGTTTCATATAATTAATAAAAATGAATTCAAACTTTAAAAAGTGAAAGCGTATGTATGTAAATTAAGTTGCCATCAAGAGTAAGTCCACAAATATAACTTCAAAATACAACTTTTCAAGACAAGTTTTGTTAAAAAGATTAAATACAACTACCTAAACTGCTAAAAGGGTTGCAATAACAACAAATAAATTTAAGTAAAGCAAACAATCAAAGCGAACTGCAATTCTCAGCCTTGTTTATTGCTAAACTATATGTTAAAAGAAAAGAGGAAACCAAAACAGAAAAGTTTTACAAATTTTCCTTACAGTAATAGTAGCTCTAACTTTTTAAATTAACCGTGAGAAATTAAATACATCTGCTTCTAATATACTTGAGCATAGCTTGAGGATAGATACCTAATATGAAAGAAAAATTACCACGAAAGTCCAGCATCGCGATACTCATTCGATCCAACTTCCAAATGTTATTCGCAATTTAGTTTAGGATTGGGTGCCCGTGGGGAAGTCTTGAAAAGTGTTGTGTAGTCTCGTTCATAATGCTAAAAGTAGCTTATGATCACTTTATGATCAAATGGCCACGGAGTCCATCTGCTGACTGCTCGCTAGTTGCTGTGCTGTTGATCGTGTGATAAATGGCGACGTCTTTCGCCTGCTCGCTCGTCTCTCTTCTGCGTGCGATCCTCATCGGCCTGCAAAACGCTTGGTTTTATACTTCGCTCTTCTAAAGACTTCGAAAATCCACAATCCCTAATTACACTAGTCAAAACTTTAGTCTTACCTAAACTAACTTATGCATCCTCGGTTTGGAGACCTCACACTGCCACACAAACAAATAGATTAGAAGCTATCCAAAGAAAAT
>JAPYZP010004056.1:0-10693 GCA_030522985.1 Torymus sinensis
GAAAGTGTTTATGGCTTTCTCACAAATCTTGCTAATGTGTTTTCCCCAATTCAGTTTAGAATCTAACGTCACCCCCAGATACTTTGCCTCTTTTACCAGCTTCAGGGGATTGCCGACCAGTTGCACACCCCCGATGGGTTTGACTTTGTATCTAGTGGTGAACAGAATCATATTAGCTTTATCAGGAATCACGGACAGCCTAACGGACTCACACCATCCCTGCACTATGCCTAACGCATGCTGCATTAGTCCTGCAAGTACGTACTCGCCGTCGGCTTTCACTAGTATTAGAATGTCGTCCGCATAGGCCTGGGCAAAGAAGCCTGCCTCATTTAGTAATCTTATGAGTTCATCGATCACCAAACTCCACATGGTAGGAGACAGTACTCCTCCTTGCAGACAACCCTTCCTTACTTTTACTTTTTCCAAGTGAGCCCCAGTGGGCCTCCACTCTTCTACAGCTATGTAAGCGCCAAAGCCACCTGCTAACCGTATTGGGTACCAGATGGTCCTCGGCGTCCTTCATTATACTCTCTTTTGTTGTATGATTGAACGCTCCATCCACGTCAAACAATCCTGCTAGTACCATCCCCTTTTTGACGAAAGTAACCGCCTCAGCTAGAGCGGTATCTACCGATTTGCCCGTCTGATATGCGTGCTGCCTGACGTGCAGAGGATGTGTTGCTAATGGTTGCTCTCTCATGTATCTATCCACCAGTCTTTCCATTGTCTTGAGGAGAAAGGATGTCAGACTGATGGGTCTGTAGTCTTGCGGCTTTGAATGTTGCATGATGCTGGGTTTTGGCATAAAGATCACTTTAACCGTTTGCCAGCATTCAGGTATGTACCCATATGCTAGGCACGCTCAATAAAGTTTCACTAGTATAGGAGCGAGTAGAAGATTCCATCAATCCCGGGTGCCTTGAAGGGGTCGAAGGTACTAACTGCCCATCTTACTCTGCCTTCTGCGGAAATTCATCGTCCTAGCTCCCAATCTGCGCCGCAGGCTCGCAGCTCATGTCGCTCTTGTGACTGTCTCATGTTGGGAAAAGTGCGTTTCCAAGAGAAAGCCAAGGTCCGACCTCTCGTCTTCTGCCCATTCCCCCGAGCCAAGCCTCAACAGATTAGGTTCTTGAGCTTTCGATTGTCTTAGCAGTTAGAGCAATCAGCGGTATCAGACACCGCTCATGCTCTCACAGTAGCTTTTCCAACCTTGGCTCTTGGATTTTTCGACTTCTTTTTGTATTCTTTTTGACCCTTTCTAAAATCTTCTCTATCTGCTTGATTGTTGGTTTTTCTAGAACTATTATAAAGTCTTCTGGTCTTTTTCTTTGCTCACTTTGGCACTGGCTTCAATTGAAGTCTACAGTTATTCTCGAAGGCACTGATGATGTTGTTCTTTCGAACCGCACCGCAATGATTGAGTTCGATCTCATTGCTATATCTGCCCGGGAACGACTTGAGCTTAGCCCCTAGTTCTTCAACATAGGTGGCACAGTCTGTCTTCCTCGGGTTTCTGTAGAGTCTAGACTCTGTGCTGTGACCTTCCATTTCGAAAATTATATGGTTCTGGTCTGACATAGAGATATCGCCGAGACCCTCCAGTCCGTGATCGCACGTCCCATATTACTTGTAGCCAGCGTGATGTCTATGACCTCTTCCATGTTCGCATTACGAAAGGTGGGTTTACATCCTCTGTTTAGAAAGTTAAGGCTGGTGGTGGAGAGAAACTCTAAGAGCTTCTCTCTCCTGCTATTTGTGTCCGAGCTGCCCCACGCCAAATGGTGTGCGTTAGCATCGCACCCCAACATCAGGTCCCACCCCTTGGCTTCACAAATTTTAATTAGTTCGATGACCTCTGCCGTAGGGCAGAAGTTTGATTCATAGGAGAAGTAAGCTGATGAGACAAGCACTTCCTGCATGCTGTCTTTCTCGTCTTTGTACCAGAACTTGGCCGTCGCTAGGTCGCGTGAGCAATACTTGAGTAGTGCTTCAACTCTTAGGCCCTTGACCAAGAGGCAGGCCCTTGAGTTGTCCCCCCTCCCGTATATCAGCTGACCGCATCCTCTCAGGCCAGTTATCTTTGTTCTGTAAAGCCAAGGCTCTTGGACGAGCGATATGCATGTGTGCATCCTTGCCATGCATCTGGCTAGTACCGCCGAGGCGCTTTTGCAGTGATTCAAGTTTATTTACATCAAAATTACCTTTGAAGCTGCTATCTTATCACAGATTGGTTGGATAATCCTCTCCGAGGGTCGTGACCTTTCTTAAGTTCCGGAAAGTTCGCCGTCCCTGTCCTGCACATCTTCCTTGTCCGAGGCAAGGGTATCCATTTCCAAAACTGCGCTACAAACTATGATTTGCGATAGAAAATGCTCAGCGGATTGAAAAACCCTGTGGGTTCCCTGAGGTTTAATTAAATTAATGGTGAAATGCATAGAACACTACATTCTAATGAATGAGTTTTTTTTCACGTCGTTCTAATGAAACAGTTTTTTTCACGGTGTTTACCGAAATGGGTTTTTCTTCACATCGTTCTAATGAACCAGTTTTTTTTCACGGCGTTTACCGAAATGGGTTTTTTTCATGGCGTTTTTGAAAAAGGTTTTTCTTCATAGCTTTTTTGTATGTGTTTTTTTCATAAGCACCGGAGATATATAAAGATATCATATGATTAAAGTTGTGTTGTTTAGTATTTTGATCTTATATAATTTATAATGATTTTTTTACTTTATACAACCATAATCTAAACATTTCTTTCATAATATTCCATTTTATATACAATATTATCTATACATGATGTTATACTATTTCATTAATACAATTTTTTATTCCAGGTTATACTTCATCCATATCATTGCAGTCTACGCATTTTATTTTTTACTTTTATTCATTGCAATAAATAATGTAGAATCGACAAAATGGATTTCCAATTATGTATATGAAAAACTGAAGGTTATGCAATTATGAGATCACAAGTGCAAACATACTAAATAGATAAAGAACAAATATTTAATATAATAAATATAATACCAATGTAAGATGGTGTACAAATTATGTTTGATCAAAATGAATTAACATAATAAAGAATATATAATTATAATATTATAATAATATACAAATATTTGTGCTTTGCATTACATTTATAATAATTTCTATTAAGATCTACCTCACTATAACTCAATATAACTTTTAAAATACACATTTCATTAAAAAGTGACCAAGAGATAAAAAGATTTAAAATCTTTATAAGAATACAAGATTCGGTAGTAAAAAGAGTATAAAAAAGACGTACAATTAAATTTTCGTTTGCAAATTTTATTATTTTGTAGTTATATATTTTTTTATATCTATGAGTAACTTCGCCGAACTTTTCAAATTTGAGCTAGAGAGAAATTGAAAAAAAAATTGGGAGCACACTTTCATATTACCTTTTTTCTTCTTTTCTAGACCGCAAATAGTGATAAAGTAGTGCCTTACGCATTTTTTTTAAGCCATTTGTTTTACCGGATAACTCATATCAAAACTGTGGGAACATCAAGTAGTTCGTGATAATATTTTTTGTATTAAAATCGGGGATTTTTATATAGTAAAAACTAACTGAAAAACTTGTATTAAGTGAAAAACTACATACTTGCCTATATTCGCATACGGTATATGTTATTGTGAGAGTTAAAATGTATCGATCACGCCACAAAAAAGTTATTTTTCATTGAAATTGATAATGTGCCAGAAATTAATTGTCTTTTTTCAAACGAGTTTCATATTTATTAACATCATTCAAATTAATGTAAAATAAATTCTATAAACGGCACATTGATAAGTAACAAAGTATTTTATTCGTTATGCCAACACATACGTCTTACCATTATAAAACCTAAATAAATGCAAAACCACTTTATAAAAAGCCGCATAGAGAAAAATATTCAATTCGACGTAAAATTGCGTAAAATTTTTTTAAATCGTCGAAGTCAGTTGATTGTCCACAGAAATCCAATACTAACGACCACAGATATTTGATTTTAAAACTTTTTTGGCTTTTTCCATAGTTCTGACAAAAAAGAAAAAAATTTAGGATAATTTTGTAAAATAAGTTTGAAAAAATAAAATATGTAAAACACATGCACGTTGATAAATAACGATTATTTACCTATGTACTGATGTAACCACACAAGAAATAATCCATAGCGGTTGAATCTCGTGACCTTGCTAGCCAAAAAATAAGGCCATATCTTCCTATTCATCTCATTTGGATAAGTTGCATTTAAATGCGCGGTAACGGCATTAGTTGAGTGAGATGGTGCACCATCTTGTTCGAACAACATCGTCAGTCTTCGATTTAAGGGGACACTTAAAAATTATGTATAAAATATGAATCCTCTGAAATTTAAATTTGGTGACTCGGCCGGGAATTGAACCCTGGATCTTTGTTTTCGCGACGAGTGCCCTGACCACTGAGATCCGAAGCCGGTGCGCGTCTTCTCTCGAGTCGTGCTCATATTGCGCCATGCGACCCGATCCACCTCAACACGTTGTGCATAGCATGCACCCGTAACAATGTGTAAAATTTTCAATTTACACAAATTTCGTGTAATATGTTCAATTTACACAAATTTTGTGTAATACGTTCAATTTACACAAATTTTTATCTAGTATCACCAATAAAGGGATGAAAATCGTCATGTACGGGCATTTCTCGAGAGCTCACGTCGCGGGCTCTGTCGATCTCCGGCGAAGTCATGTTCACGGCACGCGTCAATTCAAACGATCCATTACCAATTAATACATAATTTTAGTATAAAACGGTCTTTATACAAAATTTCTTCGTAGCGGGAAAAATGTCGGGAACGATACGTCGTTCTTTATCCTCGCGGCGAGATACGTCGTTCTTCATCCGCGTGCCGAGAATTGTTGTTCTTCATTCTCGCGCCGGGATACGTCGTTCTTCATCCGCTTGCCGAGATACGACGTTCTTTATCCGCACACCGAGGTACCTTCTTTTTCCTCTCAGTCATCGATATAAAATAAAGTGGAAAAATGAAAAATAAAAAATCTTTGTACTTAAAAAATAAAATAGCAAAACGTAGAGGATGTGATTAACGTTGTGTAATTAAAATCGGTTAAAGCGTTCTTGAGATACCCTCTTACGTGTTCATACATTAAAATCATTTGAGATACTTGAAGCTCTAAATAAATTAAATGTGAAAACTCAAATCAATTATAATACGTAGAAGAGCAAGTATTTCGTGAGAAATGCTTTTTAAAGCGCGTGCTTGCAAGGTTACTTACTTAGAAATAATAAACAAATAGTTCGTACTTGAAAAAATTGGGTTTTTTTTGAGCTTATGAATTTCTGCAGGAAATGGTTTTCTGCGTATTCGACTGAGCCCGAGAGATTATTCTAGTTTTATTTTTGATTTCCTCATAGGCAAATGCTCTTCATATACGAACATAGTTTAGTATCAAACACCATGGTTTATCGCGCGCAAGCTCCGTATACCCACGAAGAATATTCGCAAATAGTCCGATTTTTTTTCTTATATCTGGAAAATTCTGAGGAAGCTACTCGTCAATACTACGTACGCTTTATAAATCGCCGACGTCTTCATCCTCAAACTGTTCGTGAAACTACCCGGCGATGTATGGCAATAGCGACTGCTTTACCAAATCGCCCGGATGCTGGTCGTCCTCGCGAAGTTTTGGATCCGGTAATGGAGGAGCGGGTTGAAGAATTATTTGAAGACGATCCTACCACAACTGTACGCGCTGTTGGGCATGAAGTGGGAGTGTCTGCAAGTCGTATTCACGCCGTGATTAGGGACACCGGTAAGCACCCTTACCACTATCGACGAGTGCACGAGCTACTCCCAGATGATTATCGACGGTGCTTAAATATTTGTCGGGGCTTTTTGGCACAAGTGCAAGTGAATAAGGATTTCATGAACAATATTCTCTGGACACACGAGTGCACTTTTACGAGGAATGGTTAATTTAACCAGACTAATAGCCATTATTGGGCACTGGAAAACCCTCATCTTACGCGGGAAACGAAATTCCAGCACATGTAGTCAATAAACGCTGGAATGGTTCATGGTCAAATTGTAAGTATTATAGTAGTATATTTCCTACTATGGCGAGACAAAACAAATGACGTGATCGGTCATGAGCAGGGGTATCTTATCTTTGTTTACATAAACAGTACTTAAGATATCTCAATTGGTGTTATCATGACTTGTTTACATAAACAAACAATAAAAACATCAATCAAGGAGTATCTTAATTACACTTTATGTCAAAAATGTTAAAAACCGGCCCGTACAGGGATCAGCAACGTGTCCCGAGCAGGGATATCTTATCTTTGTTTACATAAAAAAACAATAAAAAGACCAATTAAGGGGTATCTTAATTGTCCTTTATGTCAACCATGATAAAAATCAGCCCATACAGGAAACGCTGACGTCTTCATGTGCCCCGGCACAGTAGTATAGTATATAGCGCATGACGTCAGCTGTGCGAGCAGCGCACGAGCATTATAGACTTAAATATATCAGGAAATAAAATGCAAAAGTTACATAATTCAAATATAAGAAGTTGAAATTGATTATTTACCAAAAAATTTTTAGTTTATAATTCAGAGTATTACCTAAAATCAATTGAGATTATATAAATGTGGAAACCAACAACGTTGGATTTTATTAAAAATATAATGTAAAATTAATGTGTTTTGAAAAATACAATATAAATTTTTGTTTAGAAAAATATATACGTTATTATAAATTAATTTAGAATGTCAATTTAGGCGTATTGGTTAGAGGTAGATTCAATGTGGGAGCCCTTAGCCCCTTCAATATTTTTCTGTTGGCGGCAATTTCGTCTCTTAATTCCCGCAGAACTTTTTGTATGTGCCTCGTCTCCATGTCGATTTGTTGTATCATGAACTCCTCCTGGGCTTCCATTTTATACATACTGATTCCAACAGCCTACTACTTTTATTTAAATCGTTTGTACGCTTGTTTTTCTGGGAACAAGAAGGTGTTGTTGGAGAAACTTTTGCGCGATGACGATTTTGAAGCTGATCATGGCTCCATAACCGGCTGTTTTTCTTTATCGCTGCCGTTGGTGTTTTTCGCACTGTGCTGTCAGCTTCACAGTGGCCCCATACTTCTTCCTTGTTTGGCGTTCAATATGATAATGGTACGTCTCGTTTTAATCAACGCCTTATGAATGAATATACTATACTTTTTATCGCGTGCTATAGTTGCGCTTTACATTTAGTGAAGAATAAAATAATGAAATTTTTCGACTAATTTGATATTTTTTTATTATAAAAGTAATACTACAAAATTACAAAAGTTACGCTTTGAACTTAATATCAGTTGAATCTTTAGCAATATTTATTCGTCCGAAAGCATAGATTTCTCCGAGAGCAATATCAAATAAATCTTTATTATTTTTAACGAATTCCATATGCATATTGGCTTTATTAATAATATTGGTTTCATGCAGAGCACAAAATTGTTTAGAAGCTGCACCGTCTTTCAAAATACTTTGTACTTGTAACTCTTTTTTCAAATAGTCTAGTATATTATCAATAACTCGATTTATAACACCAGCATTGTCATCGATATGTTTCAACCACTCGTTTACACACTCACGTAAATCTCGTAGACCGTACAACGTTCTTTGCTGCATAACGGTACTTGGTGGATTATCGTATTTCCTCTTCTTGCAAGGTGTTTCAGTGATTGTGGAATCTTGAAGCTCTTCATTCTTCTGCTCGTCAGATGTTGTGGAAATTGAGGTAAACTGTGACTCTTCGTCCGTTATCACCTGTGCTTCGGGTTGGCTTCCTCTGATTAGCTTGGGTTGAGATACTTAGGGTCTCTTGTAGATAACGATAGCTTTCGAACCGTAAGCCATTGAGAATTTGATATTGTGATTTGGAAGATAAATCTTTGTAGGTTTACCAAAATCGTTGTAAACGATGAAGAAATCCTCCAAATAAGCCACCATCGCTTTCATTTGGTCGCAGATAAGTTCCCATGCGTTTTTGTCGAGTGTAACGTACGTTGCAGGATATCCTGTGATGCATAGCTTCACAACGGGCTTGTAGATACCTCCGAGATATTCCAATCCAACTGCTACTTTCTTTGAGCTTGATCTGTTGAGAACGTATGTCGTCGATAGTAAAAGATTCGGTAAAGTACTCGCTGTACTCTTATTAATTCGTATTGGTACTTGTGCTGCTGTTGCTGCTAGGGGTGGTGGTGGTGGTGGTGTTGCTACAGCTGCTGCTGCTTGACTTAATGATGCCATTTTGATGTGTTGGAAGATGGCGTTTTTACAAATGATTACGTGAGATCGCGCAGGAGGTACGATTCCCGTGTCACTGTGCTGCTGAGAACGTAATGCACGAACCTTTAAAATGATCACCCCCACTCAGTTCTGTACCGCTATTCGTCGGGGGGAAAATTTGGTGGGATAAGCAACTGACCAATCAGGAAGCATCCATGTTTCGCCATCACTAAGGTTACCGATATCACTTACTACGAGACATAACAAAGATAAAACTGAGGTTTCGCGAATGCGATTCAATACTAAGCGGTATGCGATAAGAACTCTGTTACCGAGAAATATGAATCAGAATAACCCGCGTGTCATAAGGTGAATGACAGGAAGTATACATTGAAGCAGAATACATTGCGATAACAACGCCTGTTGGTCTCGAGAAGATTGAAATACTAGCCAATACAAGATAAAAATTCGATAACCGAGAAAGCTTAATAAATTTACCGTATTACAAGACACAAAAGTATGTGTATCTTAAGTATAAAATAAAATTGGATAAAAATGAGACTTGAGATGTAGCATGTGTGGGATTTGGTGGTGAATGAGTGATTTGAGGTGAATTAAAACTGTAACGCCGAAATAATTTTTTGATCAATTTTATTAAATCATAAAAGTATATAATTACATACAATATTCTTATAAAATTTTTTTACAATTTTGCGAAAGAAATTTGATTACGAAATCCTGCTCCCCTCGAAGACCGGCGCGCAAAAACACCTATGCGAACTAGTTTTGTTTTGTCTTTTTTTTTTAATTTACGTATATTACGCTATTTCGTCGTTGACATTGGAATTTTTTGAAAAAATGCGACAAAACAAGCGTAAAGAACTATAATTAACCACACATATCATGCAAAAACATAATACATAATATTCTCCGCACACTTTCGAATCGAAATTTTGCAATTTTCTCTTCTTCCATTGCACGCAGTTTCTTCTGAGACAATCGAAATGATGTGTTGAGGTAGGTGCGAGTCCATAGCTATCGAAGTAAATTCCGTATCCATTTCTGTGGATGTAAATGATCCCGGCTTGTTCGAAGTATCTAGAGATGTTACTATGGCTACAGGTGTTGGACTTAACACTTTCTGCACATGATTAGCAGCATAAAGACCTATCGTATTGGCTTCACAGCACTTATGGCTCATATTATTTGCTTTGTGTTCATTTTTTTCGGGTGTACTTTTATCCGACTAACTTGCTAGAGGTGGATTCTCATCGAACACAATATTTTTCTCGCTATCGTTATCCTCGGTACATATGTCAGTCATATATATGCCACCTGGTTCCCCGAAATTGTAGCTTTTCTCTCCGTAAGACCTTCGGTGATTTACAAGAGCTGCGAAAAATCGTTCGCTGTGTATTTCCTCATTCACGTCTCTCCACTCTTTTGGAAGTAGCATAATACCCAGATATTTATAAGGCGTGCTTTAAAAAGTGGATAAAAGTTGTTTTTGTTTTCAATGTGTTTTTGTAGGTGACTCACGCATACCATGGAATTCGGAAACAATGATTCTAATTAATCAAATGATGGAGAATGACAATATTCAAGATTTATAATGCTGCTTCCAATCGCAGCTTCGAGGTAGCTTACTTATTCTTCTCTACATGCGTAAACCCTTCTTGCAGTCTTGGAAACGGTGTAGAGATGACGTCTCATTCGATGTACCGAGATATCACTCTCGAACGACTGTAGATCATGCACTTCAACTGAACAGTAACTGTTTGTGGTTTTTACGTCACTCGGTAAACGCGAAAATAAACATGGTGCGCATACAATCCAATGGCCAACTATATCTTTTTGCGAAGCAATGACAACCACTTCTTTCGGAGAAATTTCGCCGATGATTTGATATATCATCATCTCGCCACTACCACTTTCTTGTTTCTGCTTCTTCTCGTTTAGGTGCTGAAGTCGGATAGAATTTGTCTGCTCGAATCGACTTCCAGCACGTTGTCGTATTCCGCGTAAATGATACAATTTATGGTGCTGACCAAAGCTGCCTGGAATCTTATTTCTACTCGTACACTACCCGAACGCACGAGGTTCTAATGTGTAACACAATGAGCCGATAAACCTGGAATAAGATCAAAAGCCATAAGAAAGTGTCCTCGAGCGTAATTATGACGATGGATACCGTTACCCTCGTTGAGAAAGTGTATGCCTGTGCCAGAGAAGAGCGTATGATAAGCGTCTATGTAAACCTGATTCTCTCCGGTGAAGCGGGGTTGCAGTGATTGGCTTGAAATTTGTACTCCATCAACGTACAAAGAGAGATAGTTAATGGAAAAGTGTTGAAAATTAAACGGGTTGAATTTGCGGTTTCCATTAAAGACTTTATTAT
>JAPYZP010004057.1:0-15315 GCA_030522985.1 Torymus sinensis
CAAAATAACTTAAATTCGTTAATAATTTAAACCTAAAATGCAGGTTCATCAGTTAAAGACCAACGCAAACCCATCCTCATTTATATAACCAATCCATCTCCCTACTTTCTCATTTAGCTCGGCCTCACTTCCGCGTCCTCCTCTCGATACGTAATACCGCGTCGAAACCCATCGTTTACTCGCCTCCAATGGCATGCAAAAGATCTAATTTATCTCAAAATCGGACGTTAATCCCTACCGCGCGCGAACATCGGCCCAAATGTAATTCCCTCACTCTCCTCCGTTTTTCTCTTTCCCTCTCCTACCCCCCCCCCTCTTTCTCTTTCTCTCTCTCTCTCTCGCTCTCTCTCTCTCGACCTCATCAGCGGTATCGCCTCGGCAAATACTCGTGGGAGCTAAATCGAGCGTCAGCGAAAACTCGGAAGCTAATGAGGAGCTTCCTCCTCCTGCCTTTCGCCCTTCCGCGATTCAATTTGTTCGTGTATGTGGACGTGAAAAAACACGTCGGAAAAGTGAGAAAGTGAGAGAGAAAGAGAAAAAGAGGGGGTTTAGTGTTTGGAAGATCGTTTTTTGGTGTTTGACGAATGATGAATTTCGAGGAAAGAAAATTCGTCTGAAAAAGTATCAAGTTCTTTTCGAAAGGATAGTTTAATAGTGTTTGTAAATGACAAACAAATTTTTTTTTTAAGGTAGACAAATTTTAAATAATTATTTTAAGGTTATGTTTAATAAAAGATTTAGTTACAAAATATTATTTTTGTTAATACATGACAGCTTGCCGATTTTTAGCGTTATATTTTCAGTTGCTCAAAACTCTGATACTTGAATTTAATTTTGTTGTAAAAAAAAGTCCATTTATATTTAAGTACGACATAGATCTTTTATATTCAGCTTTTTATTATGTGCATAGAAATATTTCTGTTGTATTAAGTCTAAATTTAAACATGCTCTTGCATGGAAAAAGTATTTAAATCTGATTGAAAACTCAACTATAAATACAATGATATTCATGAAATCTGTAAAAGTTTATAAAAACGGAAACAGAACCACGCTTGCGAGATCGTTAGCTTGATTGGATTTTCTTTATTTTTCTTTTTTGAATTCATTATTCCAATATGAATTTTAATGTATTTCTTTTTCTTTGTTTCAGGTACGTATTTAATTTATGCGGACATTTTATCTGATGCAGGAAATTCAACTGATGGTGAAGTATCGAATTGAAATCAATGCTTAATAGAAAAATAATTGAATGGCTTCTAAAATTGTATCGCTACTGTTATCAGATCAAATATGTATATAACAACAGACTGCGAAAATAAATTTTTCCAATTTTAGAATCATCTAAAACACTAATTTAATTTTTACATCCTGTAATAAAATAAGTATCCAAATAATTCTGTCATATATAAACGTAGTTCGTGAATAGCTGAATACCTTATTCTTTTCAATTTATGGGCTATTTCCGTTATAGAATTGTTCAAAGCAGTACATTAAAAGATAAATGAATGAACTTGTTGCCTATGAAAAGTCTTTTTTATGTTAATAACCTTTTCTATTATACATTTTCGTTAAATGACGACGACATATGACTTCCGTGACATTTCGGCTATTATACATTTATACAAGAGTTTTGTTCCATCAAATTTACTATACTATTGTCAGATTTAGAGACCTCATAATTTAACGTAAAAAAAATTGAGTCTGCGTGTTCAACATTCTTCTTTTAGGTACATTTCTATAAAATCAAATAGATTTATACATCCATTCTATCACGAGTATAGTACTTTTGCTCAGAGCTACGACATCCAAACCATTGAATCTGTACATTATCTTCAGGGTTATGTTTTTACTTACAAAATTATAAACGGTTTCATTATACGCAACGATCTGTGTAATTGTTTTAATCAGAGACAGCTCTCTTATTCACTGTACAACTACCGTGATTTATGCGAGGATACGTTTAATTCTAATACTGGATTTTATTCGTCACTAAACAGGATGAAAAGAGAATGAAATTTGTTACCCAGAACTATTACTTCCCAACTTGCAAAATGCTTTTCTTATATTGTTTAATGTAATACTTGTATTACTTTGTATTGTTATCTAATAACCTTTTTGGCCCGTATAATAAACATAAATAAATAAATAAATAGTCGTACAGCATAATACTTCAGAATCATAAATTACAAGACGTCTCTTTGACTATGTTTCGAAAAATTTGTATCGAACATTGTCAAATTTCAGAAAAACTTCCTGAAACGAAATATTTCCTAAGTGCATTTTGAACATTTACAAAAATAACTAAAAAATGTTCTTTCTACCTAATACAAAGACACCCCATCCTGCACCTCCTTTTGCACATACAACATTCTCCGAAATAAAATCCAATTTCCAATTTTACCGGGTCGTCATATATCGAGCGCAAAATCGTTTTCGCGGGCGAGAGATTAGCGCTTAGGAGACAGATCGACGCTAGGATGACGTGCTACCCGTCGTCGTCGCCGTCGTGGAACGGAAATTGGATTGCCGTCGCCGTTGCCGGGCGACTCGCCGCCTCCTCCTTCTCCTTTCTCCGCACAGCTGATGGGGAGAACGCGAGCGCGCGCGAGCGTGAAAAGGTTCGCACGGGGAGAGTTGAAATTTTGAGGGAGAAAATGCGTTGATGGATGGATGGGACCTGGGATGAATGGCGGTGATGATTTGCGAGCGGCTGGTCGGAATAGTTTATTAAAAAATTCGAAGATACATGGAAAACTGAAGGACGTTGACTAGTATTATTGTAAATTGTAAATGTGGGGTTTGTAGATTTAAACAATAGTAAGTTTAGGTATTTTTTCAAGAGCGAAGGAGGCATGAAAAGTTATTTACATAATCTAAAATTACTTTTTTCTTATCGAAGGTTTTTTAAGAAATCGGAGTTTTACTCAGAATCTCAGAATCTTCATAACAATTTTTACAAGTTTTGATAGCTTTACACTCTTCTAGTTATTTAATATTATACATTTCGATACTCCTTCAAAAAAACATTATATGTAGAAAGCTTCATCGTTTCTGGCATTGTGTCATTGCTTTGACATTAATAAACGAGCTTTGGATCAACAGCAAACTGTTTCCAATTCAAAATTTCATTACTCCGTTGAATTGAAAATTCACCGCTGATACGTTCATAATTCACTGGCTTCTCTTATCAGATTGATTATCATTTAGCGAAATAGAATGTATTTCAAATACTGCATTTCACGGTATTGACACTTTCAATTTAATTTTCCGTCATCAATGCCGTTTAACCTAAATGATCAATGTATATCTTTACAATTCCAGGTTTTATTTACTGATATATGGATAATTTAATTATTTAAATAATTAAACAATCGTTATCCGCTTGCATAGATGTACTTATAAATATTTGTTTTATTTTTATTGATATTCAATATGGATAAGAAAACATAAAAATAAATATAAAGTTTGGATTCGAACTTTATGGCTGTGTGATTAAAATCTTTTATGGGTATTTTTACAGGCTCCATATGTTGTAGAAATTTGCATGTAAAACTTTATTGCTCACCTAAATCTATAACACTTCGATTAAATAAAAATGTAAATTTAGAACATAGCATAGATTCGCGTATCGATACTTTGACAAATGTATCTTCAATGTATTGCTAGGGAATTGCCATTCATTTTACTGTAGTAGAAAGTGATTGAAAAATAATAAATTTAATTTGTAAAATTTTAAAACATTTTAAATAGGAACTAAATCTTATTATTTTACTTAAAATATTTTACTTTACTTGGAAACATGGTTATATACTGTCCGATTATTCACTGGTGCAATAAACTTATGTTATATTTAAAAAATTATTTAACTATTTAACCAGAACATATAGTTGACTGACTTTTAAAATTGGGTTCACACAACAATATCGCGTATTTCTCTTCATTTAAATTTCTTTAAAGAAAAAAAAACAACACGTTAGTTCGTCTAGACGAATCTCTTTGCGAATTATTAAACGACCTCATACTTTAACCCCGTTTCAATATTTAAGAAAATTTTGTAATGCCATTCCGTTTCGTGTCAGAGAGCAATCGAACTCCTTGCGCACACGCCATTATTATTATCATCGCGAGGGGAAAGGGATAGGAGGAGGAGGCCGTGTAACGAGTCTAATGGCTCGGCCCGACAAATTTATTCCCTTCCGCGTCTCGCACGCCAGGCCGGAGACATAATTTCACGCTCCATTTTCGCGGGGGTGGGGGGACTTGAATTAAAGGTCTTGAGGGGGGGCTTACGTTGGTTCTTACGAGGGTTACTCACCTTAAGGATTCTAATGTGTAGAAGTTGGAGTTTGTTTTAAAGTTATTTCTTTTTGCACCTACTGCTAATAATTGAATGATGTTTGTTCTGGAAAAATATTTGTAATTATAATTCTATAATACAGTGGCAAAAAATTATTTTTAAAATTAATTCATAAAATCATTGGAAAAGATTAATATATTGCTACAATAGTTCAGAAAGAAGTCTTTAAAGTAATAAGCATTAAAAAAACCTTGGAATTCGGTAAGTGGATTGTAGTTTTATATTTATTTGTGGAATCGAATAAAATTATCAGTTCTTAATTCTAGTAATGTTTTATTTATTTTCTAAATAATGAGAGCAAATTTTTCTTCCATTTCATTTTTGACACAACACGTATATATATATACAGCTATCAATGGCGCAGGTTGAATTATTGTTTAATAAAATCAGAAACTTATTAAAAGCTAAAAGAAAAGTGACTAGTCATTCTTAATATTTCTTCCATCAGCATCACGTTATCTTTATTAAAATAAACTTCGTACATTTCTAACCGCCACTCTCGCAACGTGACTCGAAAGCGACATTATTCAGATTTAAAGAATAATAAGATTCCCATCTTCGTCCTCTCCTTCTCCACCTCACGTTCTTTATTCGGTTTCATTCCAATTACGAACGAATGAAATAAGAAGAAGAAGAAGGAGAAGAAGAAGAAGTCGAGGCGTACACGCGAAAACCTCGGCGGGGAAATTCGTTTCTTTCCTCGATACTTGTCGTGCGCATGCGCGTGTACCGAGCACAGACTCTGCGCCACTGCCTCAGTGTTGCTCATGAATTTTAATGATTGTAAGTTATATGACGGCGGATTAAGTCGCGGCGGCGTGTAATGCGCAAGGATATGCCATAAGGAAAAATGTCCCTCTCGTTGCAATTGTGGCGATATGAGTGATGATCTGGATTGACATTTTTCTGAGATTAGATGCAAAGTTATGTTATTAGAGGTGTATCGGTATTTTTATCGTTCTCTTATTTGCCGGGATTCACTTGTAAAGGAAAAATTTTGTAATTTTAGATTCGTAACTGGTTTTATTAAAAATGCTAAGCAGAGCTCATAACTTTAATGACTGGTCAAATTAAATGAATAGCCTCAAAGACTGCAATTACAATAATAACTTTAATGTTGACAAATTAATAAATACCCGCAATCAAGCAACAAAAAATAAATTACCTAATACTTTTTTTATTCCTACAACATGCATGGAGAAGGATGAAAATATCCAATTTGCTTGCAAAATCTTCTCAGTCTGTTTCCTCAATCTTTATTAATTTTCCAGCCGGTTTCTTTAATCTTTATTAATTTCTTGCAATAAAGTAAAATTGTGGAAGTTATGGTTCATCAAAGTTGTTCAGTAACGTCACGCTGTCAAAACTTTAGAACTCACTGCATTCATGGTACGACGTGAAAAGTACCACAAAGTTCTGCATCCTTATAAATTCCCAATGAATTAAAGTAATTAATAAGTTTGCCGAGAAACCTTACGACGAGAACTTCATAAATTTCAAAGGCCTCCTTACCCTTAAAACTAAAAGATGTTTTTCTTTTCTACCTACGATCAAATTACAGAATTTCTCTAATATTTGCCAGGGAACGTGCATCCCTCATTTCCACGTACATCGCCAGGATCGATACACGCAGCATCAAGCGCAACATTTTAGAATACGGCTGAAGTGCCGCTCGCTCTGCCTCCAGCCGGAACGCATTACGGCAAATTGTACGGAATTGATCGGTTTCTGTAAATTCGCGGCTGAAGCCCTGATTGCCGCAGTACGATGGGTGGGGGAGTTAGTGGGACGGCAGATGCGCGCAAGGGGAAGAGAAAGACGGGGTAGCCAGATGTGTTGCGCTTCTGCAGCGGGGCAGCACACATATTTAAGCTGCAATCGAGTCGGGGTAATTAGATATTGACTGAGAATCTCCGTACACGCGAAATTATCGAGTCGCGGTAATTGTTAATTGCGACTGGGGGTCGGGAGAGACATAGAGCGATGAGCCTCAGGTGTAGCGCAAGCAAGCAGATACGATGGGAGGGATCGATGGAAAATAAAAGGGGTCGCTGAAAAATCAGTCGTACTCGTTTAATCACGTTCTCGACAAGTTAAAGTCACGTTTTTCTGTTCCTGACTTCTCTAATTTAATGTCTGAGAGGATATTTAAATTACCCTTAAATATAGAGGATAAATTAGCTACAATAATACATTTAATTAATTAATAGCATGCCAAATCATGTGACATAATTTCATGACCAATCAAATCATGAAAATATTTTCAAGTATTTTAAAATTTCTTTAATCTCTTTATATAAATGAAAGTATGAACAATCGCAAGTATTTACTTTCAAATTCATGCAAATTAAATTATTTTACCTAGAACTAAAAAATCAACCGAGAACCATCTCACTCGCGCTCCTCCTCTTAATTATGCTTTAATTGCAACCTGCACCCGAAAAAAACAACTTGAAATCTCGCGTTTCCTCACCGCATTAATTCCCTACACGCGTTTAATTATAATTTATGCTGAAAAAAAAATTCCACCTCACACACGTGCGCCCCCGCCCGCAATCGCGAGATAGAGAAAGACGAGGGTAGGGCGCTGTGGAAATCTCGTGTAAAGGAAGACGTACACGGTGCCG
Organism: Torymus sinensis; assembly: GCA_030522985.1. Classification (NCBI taxonomy): domain Eukaryota; kingdom Metazoa; phylum Arthropoda; class Insecta; order Hymenoptera; family Torymidae; genus Torymus; species Torymus sinensis. The sequence goes on from JAPYZP010004057.1 coordinate 6,985, forward strand.
GGCTGGCTGATTAGGGTAGCGAATTCAGAATCTGAAATTCGAGTTCATCTCGTTAGCGGAGCCCCGCGAGCGAGTCCTACAGCGTGTGCGCCACTGACACTACACAAGTGCGCAAGCTCGACCGAAATTCGCCGCCGACGTTTCAGAAGGCGGTATCCACGTGTATGGGTTCTCTTCATCTTTGCGGCTGAGTGAGAGGGAGAGAGAGTTTCTATATTGCTAGCGGAGTATATGGTAGACACACCTCATTAACTGGCATCGACCTCTGTGTCGCGTTCGAAGCTGCAGGCTCGATGTGTTTCCCTTGCTACGTACGTGTTAGCTTCGAAATTGGAAAAATCTAATTTAGCAGTGATAGGGTTGTACGGAGTAACAAAAAAGAAGCGTTTGTTTAATTCGCCCTTTTCAAAATTCATATTTTCCGACAAATTTGCATTGCAATTTTGCCTGGTTTCGTTCTGTTCTAAATGCAGCATCGTCGTTCTAAATATCTCAATCAGTAAAACATACTAAATTTCCATTTATATGTTCATTCCAGTGGTATTGATCCAGGAATTTGAATTTCCCGGCGAAATTTAGCGAACCCCGTGATAGCTATGCGACACTTTATAACTTCCAGTTCCAATATGTCCAAGAGTCCAAACATCAATGAGATGTTATTCAATTTACGCTTCATGCATTTATGGAAAATTCTAAATCATTCGGATAATATTCCAAAACGCTCTGTACCATAACTCTGAATACAGTTTCCAAATATTCAAAGCAGCTATTGAAGTACAAACTTTGACTGACAATATATTTTCAAAAATTGTATATTAATTTGCATAGTTTTAGTTCGTATTGCACATGCACCGGATAATATTGTCGAATTCAAATTCAGCTGTGAAATATAGTTAACATTTCCGCCGCTAGATAGCACATGTTAATTTCGAGAGTCAATAGTTCGATGGAGCACATATGCATAACGAATGCAAATCTGCGACACACACATAAACAGATCTCCGTAGCAACTAATCGTTTCAGAGCAAAAACGTTACCCCCATTGGTAGCTCTGAATTTCTCTATATTTGAACGAGAAAAGTCCCTAGATACTCGACACTAGCCTCCAAGTTCACGTATTCCCTCATTCGATGAAGTTACATACTGGCGTCCTGATGAGTTTCCACGCAAGCAAACGCAGAGAGTGATATTTGCTTAATGACTTGGGCAAATTCTGAATAATTATCAGAAATGCATCGGGGAACCACTCATGGGTTTTCAAAGCACTTCTGAAAGTAAAGAACTAGTATTTGTAATAATTATGGTAGGGAATCCCAAAAATATGAGTTCCAAGTGATATTGATTAGTTCCGTGAGGATATTTGATTTACATTCGATTGTAAACAAGTTGTATAGCAATAACGGAAAGATTGTTTTAAACCTATTTTAAACAATAAAATAGTAGTACTGACAACCGCAAATACATTTTAACCAAATTAAACATTATTTAATTTTTTTGAGAAAATTATTAACATTAACAGAACTCGTCAATAAATAGTAACAGCGATGTAAAGTCAATACCACGCATCAAGTAGAACCAGACAAATATGATCAGACAACGCCGCAAAACTCACATGTCACGTACGCCAAAACGGTTACATCTCAATTCCGTATACACCAGACCGCATCACTTTTTTTCTCCAATCAAATCAGCCTCTCCCAACATTCCAAAAAAGCACATCCTCCTCTCCGTTAAAACAGTACCCGACCACATTCGCATCCTCAAAAGCGCTCGCTTTATAAATAACTCCGGCCCTGACAATTATGACATAGCGACAAAAACGCGCGCGCGGACCGCGATTGAGCTCGCTGGAGCGATAGTGGAAGAGAGAGGGAGGAGAGCGAGTGAGTAGCAGAAAAGCCGGCGTCTGGCGGGGACGCGAATCGTACTTTACAGTGCGCAAGCGCGACCCCCGTTGCGCAAACTGCGCACACGTGTGTGAGTGCGCGTGCAGCGGAATAACGCCCGCACGCTGCTCGTGACGCCGTAAACTCGAGCGATGATTCGCGCCTCGAATATCAGGAAGCGATTTTCATTTTTGTTTTTGTTCTTTTTTTTATGAAGGAGGGGACGTTGCTCAGTTGTTGGCTTCAGATTAGCACGGGTGTAGTATGTTTGTGTGGGAAGAAAATATTGACGGGGTTGGAACACCACAAATGATATTTGTCGTACCAGAGTTCAGATACTTTTGTCAAAAAATAGTTTTGGATCTGTTTTTGTGCAGTTGTTTATTTATAAGTATGTAAGAGCTAATGACTGAACGAAGCTCATATTTTGATGTATTTTCAATTTTATTGTTGATCTTCATGTCCGAATATAGGAAAACATATTTCCAAATTTATTGGATGCTCTCGACTTATTGATTAGTTTACCACAGATATTCCGGAATGTGTTCGTAACAGAAGGTTTGTTTTTCTAGCTCATACCGCTGTCAAAATAACGATTGAATCAACTTTTAAATTCAATGACTCTGAAAATTAATGATAGCGTCGCTAAATTTACGCCACCGGGATATCACGGATTGCCAAACCAGAAACTAGAGAAACTGTGTTAAGTAAATTTTACCTTGTTTTTGGGTCATCACTGTCGGTTGAGATAGTATAACCTATTTATGTAACGCAAACAGTCAAAGTGGAATTTTCTTGGCTCTGTTTTGGATCCATTTAACATCAATTCGATAACTTTTATTGTAATAACTTGAGTTTTGCTAACCGCGTTTGACTCAATATTTTTTCAGTTTTTTTTTAGTTATTTCAGAAACGCTCGATTTTACTTTTATGAATCCAGTTCATAAAATTTATGAACAAAATTTAATGGATTTAAAAAAAAGCCAGTGTATTCCACATATTTCAACTCCGCAGTAATATGCACGTCAACCCTATATTTTGATTAATTGCTTAGTATTTATTTAGTTTCCGTTCAGTATTTACTCTTTACAATCAGTATATCACGCTTTGAAAGTTATTTATCGCTATTAATTATCTTATTTCTAAAGACACCAATCCTAAATATAAACACTACAAACATAATTACAAAAACGGGCTATGAAAAACATTTCAAGATATTGCACTAGCAGACACTATGATAACCAGCTTTACATCGTTGTCCTATTTACCTATCCACCGTCCCTTAAAAATTACAAATTAGCCGTCACACAGTCTCTCAATTAACCCTCTCTTTCTCTCTCTTTCTCTCGGTCGCTCGCAGCCTCCTCCTGTCTCCTCCTCGCGCCGTTAAAAAGCTTAAACGGCTTAATAAGAAAAGAAGACTGCGCCATGCCGCTCTGCGCACAATGCTCAGAGGGGGCAGAGATAAATTTCCACCAGCGGCAGCAGCAGCAGCCCTCGACTTAATAAAACGTCGCCCCGTCTCGGAGAGTAAGAGAGAGAGCGAGAGAGAGGGAGAGAGAGGAGAGAGAGAGAGAGATCGGGGTCACTCGGGAGCAACGTCGTCGTCGTCGTCGTCGCCTCGGAAAATGAAAATCCACCCTGGCAAATAGAAGAAAAAAAAGCGAGCGCAAGAGAAGAAAGACGGTCACAGGGACTCTGGTCATCCATCATCTGTCCACCGCTGGCCCCTATATAACGCCGATATAGATGCGTCGTTAAGATTAAGCGTTTGATTCCCCGGGGCTTTTTCTCTCTTTCTCAGTCGAGCTAGCGAGCGAGTTGGATTTCCCGGGGAGTTTGACGCGCTGTGAAGGATTGCCGACGCGAGGAAGGAGGATGCAAATAACTTGATGATTCGTCTTCCGTCCGCTGATGGGATTGAATTTTGGGAAAGGAGACTGTGATGATCGTATGTTTTGAATGAAATGTATAGTGATATATAGTGATTTGTCAGTTGTCAATCAGATTGATTCGAAAGAGTTAATGTTTGCAGTGTTTTGGCCATCTGTTGATTAAGTTCCTAAAGTCGATCAATTCGAATTAACACGTGAAAGGTATATTTAGTTAAAGTCCTATTTTAATCTCTTCGTGTGCGCATCAGGCAAGAGAATGAAAAAAAAATAGTGTCTCTGTAAATAGTTAATCCAGAATGAAAATAGATGAAACTTAGATACTTTAGTGGATCCTTATTTTTGGGGTTACTGAAATATGAATCCAATCACCATTACAATTGCAGTTTAATAATAAAAATCGTTCACTTATTCGAACTATTAAACAATTCATAATGCCAATAACAGAATAGCCATCACAATATATAGAGTCTTACTTCTTAATTGTTAATTTTTACTCATCAATCATCGTTATTGATTATGTAAGAGAAGACAGATGATTAAATTGAACAACATCTTCTCTTTATTTATTCCATCAATTTATCTGCTTCTTCCAATGCAATATTTACTTCCCCCAACCACTCTGGAATTCTAAACAAGACCCAATGAAATTCTACCAACATTCCTCTACTACTCCAATACTATTCTCCCAGCCATTCGTTACCCTCCATCTCCAAGCATCGCCAACCCCGACAGATGAAGAATCATGTCGGCAGCTCTTTGGGAGCGGATCCGCAAAGAGAGAATAGAAACAGAGAGCGAGAGAGGCGAGTTCAAAGAACGACGCTCTAAAATTGGTTCGATGAACCGTGTAATTTTATTCGATTCGAGCACCACTCCCCCGCTCCGCTTAGACGCACACGAGTGGCTGGTCGAATCAAAATTGCCTCTCGCCAGCGTGCTCGCACGGATATAGACACAGAGCGAAAGAGAGATCTTTTCGAAGACAGACGACGGGGGTTGCACACGCCTGCCTTAAGTAATCACTCGTGTACTGCGAGCGGTCAGTGTGTTCCTCTCTGTTACAGCTGGTCGAACGCGGTGGAATAAATCAGCGGAACGCGAATGGAATGAGTGTGGTTCTGGCGGGACGGAAAGGATCACGATGTCATTTTCGTTTTATTTGGTTGTTTGTAGCGATATTTTCAGTGCTACTATATGTATTCATGGGAGTTATAGCTATATAGCATAAGCTAAAAGCTAGTTCATAACGTTTTAAATTTTATAAATAATTGTCACAATAGTTAACGATTTTCCTGTTGAATACGGCTGTGCAGAAACGTAATTAAAATATTATAAGCTTTAGAACTGAGGGATCGAAGCAAAATTGATGAAGATTAATTATTTGTTTATAATTGTAAGAAAACATAGTATAACGTGTTTTAACGATTTTGATAACAAAATGAAACTTGGTTAATTTAGCTGTGATTCTTAATTTTTAAAGGTTAGAATTTCTGCACCGAGGTACTGGATTGAAAAATTTTTAACTATTTTAAATAATTATTCATCAAATTTATAATGTTAAAGCTAATTTCAACAGGGATTGTATAGTCACCACATCCGTAATAGATAGTCAAACAATCGTCATACAATTTTAACAAATTTTATGTTAATTGACGATATCGCACTTCAAAGAGAAAACATGAAGTTCATTATAGTTGAAAACTCCAAGTATTTCCGTTTTTTATGGAAATTATTCACCTGAAACATTTTCACTGTAAGCAATGCGACACATTTCAGTAACCCAATTAAAAGAAAACGTCCTGCAAATTACAATTTCAATTTTCGCACACAAAGCACAATGTAACATGGAATCACGAAACGTGCTCAAAGAACGATTGCAAGCGAACAAAAATAGCGAGAAGCACACAATTACCCTCACGACGAAGGGATTTCTTTTTTCATCCTTTTCAAGATTAAAAAATAATGAGCTCATTTAAAAATGATCAAAGCGTCTCTTTGGTCGTCGTTCGTTCGCTTTAATTACAGAAAGCCATTATTTTCTATTTCCTCACAAACGTCGGACTCACCCTTCCAGCGACTGGGGAAAAATTAAAAATGAAATTTTCCACCCTTTGATCTTCCAGCTGGAAAGGATAGACCTCGAGCCACTACCACTACCACCACCACCACCACCACTACCGCCGCTACCTAGTCGGGCCAATCGAAGGCAAGCGAGTTGCAACTCGCGAAAATTTCCTTTATCCTCGATTACGCGAGACAGCGAGGTGTTAAACCACCTGAAACAATGAGCGCGTGCGAGCTGAAAAGGTACGGCTGGGATGAAAAGAAAATGCGCGTCAGGAGTAGAGGAAGGAAAAACATTAAATTCAACCTCCCACGCGAGATCCGTATTCGTCGTACGTGCCTCGCGTATACGCGTGCGCACGTGTGTCTTTCTCCCTCTTTTCGCTCGCTTGCCGCGGGCCATTTCCTTTAACATCCCTCAGGATACCACGCAACTCCCCGGTTTCATCTCGCCGAGCGCTCCTGGCGCTGCTTCTGCTGCTGCTTCTACCGCTTCTACCTTCTCTTCATCGACTACATCAGCCCGGATCACCTCGCGTGCGCTATCTGTACACGAAAGGCGGAGAAGAAGGAGGAGGTGGATGGCGTGGGAGATGACTGTGTGTGTGTGTGTGTGTGGGTATATTGGGAGCTGGGAGAGCGATGGGCTCCGATAATGGGCACATTTGTATTACCCGAGTTCAAGAGGATTGCTATTCATGCCTTACCTCGGTGTAGAATAGTTTTTGAAAAGAGCTTTCGTAAAGAGCTTTCGTGTTTAGTACCGTTTTGGACGATATCCATATAAAATTAAACTGTCTGGTGAATTTGGAATTAAATGTGTTGAATTTTATATTAGTTCCGGATGTTGATTAACTAAATCTATTAATAATTGAGAGATTCTATGAATTTGCTTCGTCGATTGATAATGAAGACTGAATATTCTTTATCAGAATGCTTGCAAATTTTTGCGTAACTCTACCATATGAATATTTGACTACATCGTCAATTTCTTTTCCTACAATATATTAGTAGAAAAGTTTATTTTTAAATCTGATATTATTTTATATTAAATGAAAGAAATAATATATTTCACTTAAAATGATAGAATGGTTATAAAACTCAACTTAACGTTACCCTCTATACATGAGCGATGGATAAAACCTTCAAACTGCAATGGATATTCTATTTCCGCAAAAACTGCCCCCGGAGCGCAGCTCCATATCGTCTCCTGTTCCCCACTATTTCCCCCGGCGTCTCGCGTTTCACGCCGGGATCGTTAACCCAAACAAGACGCACCGAGCAGCAACACGTGAAACCACGTGACCAGCGCCATTTCCATTCCATCGTATCTCTCCTACAGCACAGCCATTTCTAGATTCTTCAATCCTTGCACAAAATCGACCGTTCAAATTTTCATCCCCCCGCCCCAGAAAACTTATCCGCTGCTGCGGTCATGACCCACTGAGCTTCCGAAGTCCGGGCCGGATCAGCTCGGGGCGTTCCGTGCGAACTTCCGGGGAACTATTCCCTCGTCGCCACCACAGTGCGCGCGGGTTATCGACGGCAAAGTGAGCCGGCTGAGCATTAGGAAGCATCTTACAGACAGTGGCGCAGAGGATTGCGACCGCGAGACCCTCCCGGCAAACTGCATGTCTCCGCAGTAAGTTAGCTGCAAGAGTGAGCGTTCGCTCCGTGGCGGGAAAAACGCCAATGCGAGATCCGAGAATAAGGCTGAAATTATAGGTAAGAGAGAGGAGAAGAAGGAGAGTGGAGGCGTGGGGCTGGGTGGGGTAGATAAGGTGCTGGGAATTTCAGCCTGTGTTTAGTTTTATTAATACAAGGAAGTGAACAAAGTAAGAAAAATAGAACTCAACAAATTAACATTAATTTGGTTTTAATAATCATAATTAAACTCAAGATCTGGATAAAATTTAACGACTCCCCTGTTCTTTGGTTAGTTTTACTAACATGGAAAGAATTATATATTAATTTTAGCGTCCTCCATCTTAACAAAACTATCATTTCATGTTTTCATTCAGATATCTTTGGTCTGGGCGCCAAAAAATTAATCGTCACATTAATTATCCAAAAGTATTTTAAATTCTAATGTTGATAATTTTGAATCGTTCGGATTCTTCTGAACTTCAAAATAACTAAATTCTTTGCTCTGAGCATTAATAACCACCTTTTTCTTTCGAGCCCTATACGAAGAACAATTTTTAAAGGCGAGCGCCGCTTTCAAACTTTTTATCCACCGCCCTGTTTACTCATTCCTCTTCTGTATCTGATGCGGACTTTTCCTACACCTTTTTCGCACTCGCATCTAGTTTGTTTATGCCGGCTTCGCACTCTCGCGCGCCTTATCACGTCCAGCTAAGCCCGATAAGCCTGACTGTTTATTTTTAAATTGTACGTGTGTGTGTTTATGTACACGGGATGTGGGAGGAGCGACTCGATAAGCGAATGTCTACTAATGTCTACCCGAGTCTATATTCTTTTATTTT
>JAPYZP010004058.1:0-10995 GCA_030522985.1 Torymus sinensis
AGCAACGAAGCTAAGGCGCAAAGCGAGAGTAGTCTTAAGAAAATTCCGTCCTCGTCGCTTTTGAAAAGAAAATCGGAGCAAGAGAGTTCCAGTCGCAGTCCCAGTCCCGGTCCCAACAACGAAGACCTCGTACAAAATTCTCCGCCGAGGCATAAAGCGAAAAAGGCTAAAGTTATATTCCAGAAGCGAGTATGCGAGAAGACGTTTCAGTTGTCCAGCAAGGTCTTGCTCGAAGACTCAGGTGAAAGCGACTGAACTAAAAGAAATCTCATTTTATACCTCACTTTGTATAATAATGTCATTGCGCCGCGCAATATAAAACACGAAGCCATCAAGTGGCATTACATTCTTAAAGACCAAAACAGTGTGTTAATCGAACTGTTAAATTAATAACTTAATTAAAACTATTATTTTTTCTATGTAAATAAAACGTATTCAGATCAGATTCTATCTAAAACCAGTGTTCTTTTTCAAATTGATCAACTTCTAAAATTCCTTAACGCATTCCTTTACTTTATTAAGCTTTAACAGTCCATGAAATTTATTATTCATTTCCTTTGTTACACCTAATAGATAAAAACTTCTTACAAACGCACAAAAAGAATTCCTAAACCATTCCGCGTACTTAGGTGATCACCCTGAGAATTTCAAATTCCTCCCAGTCCCAAACCAAACCCCTCCACGACCACGTGACTGCTCCCGCGCCGTCTGCTGCTGTTATCTCTTTTCTCTCTCGCACGTCGTCTGCTCAATCACTATCATCACAAGCGCGCCTCTCGCCAAGTCGAGCTGCCACGGCCGCTGCGAAAAGGTCGTTATTCTTTCAACCCCTCTGAGGACGATCATTATTAAAACTTACCGAACGATCGAGCAAAGAAGATGTCGACCCCGTGGCGTAGCGTGCTGAAGCTGTCGTCTGTGACGGGCGCGGGTCTCGCCGGCTGGTTCGCGGGCAAACACTACGAACGACACGTGCAATTTGAGCAACAGGGAAATGACGGCCGACGGGGTTTGCTGTCCGGGACGAATATCAGGAGTATGCCGGGACTGCCGATCTTCGGCACCGTCTCGGCAGCCTCGCCTATCGTCCCGGCTGAGGGCGGCGACATGGGCAACAAGGTGTCCAGCGCCGAGAGCCGAATTTCGCAAGTAAGTGAAGAGGCTGAAAGGGTTGCCGAGGATAACCTACAATAGGAGGTTTTTTGAGGGAATTGGAAGGTGTTTGACGTGGTTTTGTTGATTTTGTGGTTATTTTGGGATATTGGTTTGGTGCTATTTTCATTGTGCTTGGAATGTTTTGTTATTTAATGGTTTTTGAAGGGTGTCAAGGCTTCTGTTGTCTATAGTGTGGATTGACACTGTTTACAAATAAAGAAGAAATTCATGAATTAAATCATTTATGTTTATGTTTAATTATATTTTTATAAGCAGTCAATGAAGTTTAATTTTTGCTTATTATTACTTTTGTTGTCGTCATTTGATCATTCATACATTAATACTGTTAAATTGAATCGAATGAAATATTGTACCAATGTTTGTGAGTATAAACCATTATGTATATGTAGTTTTTGCATGCTTATGCAATTCATCTAACGCTTTTGTATAGCAAGATTTGCTACTGGGGTTTTGAGCATGACAATGTACATGCTATAAACGTTAATATGAAGTGGTTTCCTTGTTACCGCCGTCCACAGATTATGAAGTATGGTTTCCCAGGGTTGGATCATGTAAGGTCTTATGATGACTATGTCTTATCGTACGACAGAAGGAATCGAGTAGCTCATTGGGTCTTTGAGCACCTTACAAAGGACCGAATACAGCCCAATAAAGGTATAGACAGATCAAAATGTGAATTCACCCCAGATTCCAGTATACATCCCTTCTTTAGGTAAAACTTTTTATTTTATAATTAAATTACTGCTTTTTCATACTCCGTGCGTAAAATGACACTTTTACGCATGCATACGCCAAAATAGCACTTTACGCACGAAGTGTCGAAAAATAATGTTCGATACTCGTGATAGAAATAATTCTCACTTCGCGCGGGCGATAAACTCACACTCGTGCAAGAATCATTTTTATCGCACTAGTATCGAAATGTACTATATTTGAATAACATTATTTTCTTTTGAAGGTCAGAAAATACTGATTACAAACGCAGTGGCTATGATAGAGGTCATTTAGCAGCTGCAGGAAATCATAAATTGGATCAGAAGCACGTACAACAAACCTTCTACTTGACAAATATGGCACCACAAGTAGGAGTTGGTTTTAATAGGGATTCCTGGAATAGGCTAGAAAAATACGTAAGGAAGTTGACAAACTATTACAAAGACGTTTATGTCTGCACAGGGCCTTTGTACTTACCAAAGTATGTCAAATGAGTCATTTATGACATCTCATTTAGAGTTAATTAATTACTATTAATTTAATCAATTTGCAGAATGGAACCTGATGGAAAGAAGTACGTGAGGTATGAAGTTATTGGTTCAAATCATGTAGCAGTACCTACACATTTTTATAAAATAGTTGTGGGAGAAACTGCAGACTCAAAATTGGAGATGGAAGCCTTTGTTATGCCAAATTCACCAATTGCTAATGAGACACCACTGCAAAACTTCCAGGTAAATGCTTTTATTTATTGACTAATTTATTTTATATAATTGTGGAAGTAAAGAAATTTATACATTTCTATACTTCATATTGTTAATTACTTTTTGGAGTCTAACATTATAAATTGTCTAGGTTCCACCAGAAAGTGTAGAACGGGCTGCTGGATTACTGTTTTTTGATAAGATAGCTAAAAGTAAATTACATAAAATCAATGGTAAAAAGGTGTAGTGAAGTTAAAATCTATTATGCGTAATACTCGACGAAAATGTACAGTAACAAATTTTAAAAAATTGCGCAGATTTTAAAAACATTTTATATTTTAATGCGAGACCGTTTTATTTACGTGCGTATAAATTTCATGTGAATAAGTAGGCAAATTTTAATTGATAAACTGTGCAATTTTTAATGTAAATATTGTAATATTATCACTAATGAAAAAATACACATATTGTTAATTCTTAATTGTTATCTTTATTGCTTGTACACTTGTATTTCTTATTTATAAACAATCTCAAAATTGATCGATGTATCATTTAAAAAGAACAATTAAGAGCATTCGAGTTTCTTTAGCAAAGAATCGTGTGATACCTGAATCTCAGTCTTGCTAAAATCTTAAGACAGTGGTGAAATTGCTCCCGCAAAAAATCGCATAAAATTCATTAATAAAAAGTCTAAAATTCATCTAAAATTCACTATCGTCGACACATCTTAACTTACATTCCGATAAAAATCTCAATTACGCATGATTTTCGAGTTCGCCAGCAAAGTTGTTTGCAACGAACGCTTGTCCATAGTCGAGCGAATACGATACTTTGGTCGTGTCGGTACACATATATAATACATACATGATTATTTGAATAACGTATTTAAAGTTAAATACTATCTACTTTCATATAAAATCTTATAGATAAAAGCGTTAATAATTCTCTTAAGTACATACAACTTACATACTACGCTATTTACAAAATTAACACGCAGGACTACTCGTCGAGTTGAATTTGCATCACAACTCGCACTTCGCCGCCCATGATACAAGAAATAGTGCATGCAATAGCATACACTGTTTCTTTCTTCTCGTAATAAATTACATTTTTTCCGACCTCAATCTTTCGTTTTGTTATACTTGAGATCTCGCATCGAAGTCGAAGAGTAACTGCCAAAAAGAAAACACATCGTGGTAATATTATTTCCATTACACGTTATCGTTATTTATAAATTAACTTCTCTTGCAAATCGAGTATACTTTTTAGGCACTAAGTGGACGGGTTTTGTTGATTTTTTCTGAGTTCAGCATAAAGACACTTGTTAAGCTTTAAGTACACTTAGAATGGTTCCCCTTATAGAAAGGCAGAAACTGGCATTTTCCTCTTAATAAATTCTGTTAGAGTAGTCTATCATTGGGACTTCAGCAAAATGGAATGTAAATTGTAATTTCTAGCGGAAGAATTTCTAAATCAAAGTATAAAAAACTTACTTGCCAACAGCAGTCTCACATAACAATCTTTTCGAAAGTAAATCGTATCAAAGAAATTTTTCCGCAGATCTTAACTCTCTTGTCTTGTAACGCTAAGTCCAAAATCAAGACTAGAGATTGTAAGAATGTGAAAGAGAGTCTTGTTCGCAACGAGCCACTTTCTCTCAGAATCTTACGTATAGAAACATTCATTTGACAAACGATGATGCGGAGCAATTGATGAGCCATTAAGAAGAGACGTGGTCTAAGTATTCTTTCTCCTTCTTTTCCTTTTTCAACAAAACCAACTATTAATATTTACTCTCGTTAAAAATTATTGCACGTTAAGTATACGTAAAAAGCCCGTCTACATCATCTTCAGATCGCAATAGAATCCTAAATAAATTATTACGAACGCATAATAATCTACGAAATACCCTGAAATTCGATATAAAATCTTTCTTTCTCGCATGCTTGAGCACACTCCTTTCTTAGTCCACGGGCTCATGTTCGCTCGCTTCGGGAGGGACTAGGTTTAACAGCGGAGCCTAGAATCGGCACTCCCCACATTAGATCAGTCTCTCCTCCGGCGGTGGCTTCATCACGTTGTCCATCTCGACCCGTGGATTGCTGAACTCCTGGGCTGACGGACTGTAGGTCCCGCGGGTCGCGCGCTTCTTGCGCGCCATCATGAACAGCGCGATCAGCGAGCCAGCGGCGATTAGCAGCAGGATACCGACGATGGGACCGACGATCACCGCGATGTCCACCGCCTGGCTGCTCGAGAATAGGTGTTCCGCCTGCGGGTGATGATAAAGTGTTAGGTTTTTATATTGGTACTTGTGGTGAATGTTTTTCAATGTTATGAGATGGCTTCATTTTGATGTTTTATATAAAGTTCAAACGATTTATTGTTACGGGATAATCAGAGTTTTTGAGATACTTGAGTATATGAATAAGTTTGATCATGACTCATGACGTACGTGGCAATTCAAATTCTAATAATACACAATTAAAATGACATTATATTTGTATCTAAGCATTTTACTTGAAATGATAAGCAATCCTAATGTAATGTAAAATTATTTGAATTCCAAACATGTAATTACACTTTTACGCAAATACGTTAAATTAATGGATTGGATTGCAAGTCAAGCTTTTACTCGTTATAATCCTACTATTAAGTTGAGCTGATTTTTCAACAAATTTCAGATTAACTTTACGAAAGTGCAAACAGCGTTGTTTACACACTTGACGAAAAACATGAAATCATTAATGTTCCAACATAACTACGGATGATGTATTTGTATATTAAATTTGCGACCCTTACGGACAGTTTGCTCAAATAATTTTATATCTATTGCAAAGGCAAGTACCCCTATACACGTCTAAAATAAAATTGAAGGAAAAATCCAATTTAAAAACTATTAAACCAACATCTCATAAAAGAAAAATATCTTAACTTCCAAAAGAAAGTCTACCCACCTCCGTGCAATTCACTCCTGTATAATCCGACGTGCAGTGGCACGTGTATCCCTTGTCCTCGGAGCACTCGCAAGTGCCGCCGTTCTTGCAGTACTCGTTGCCCTTGCACGGATCCTCCATCTTACAATTGTACCCACAGTAACCAGGATCGCAGACGCAGTGATAGCTGCCAGGCAGATTCTCGCACTTGCCGTAACCGCAGTCAGTCTGCGGATCTTGACACTCGTCGATGTCGACGGAACAGTCGAAGTCGGTGTAGCCGGTGCCGGTGCAGCCGCACGTGTACGAGTTGACGCCGTCGTGGCACTTGCCGTCGTTCTTGCAGGGCACGTTGCCGTCGATATCGGGAGCGCAGTCGTCGATGTTCGTCTCGCAGTAGAGACCCGTGAAGCCCAGGGGACACGAGCACTGTGGCGGCTGTTGATATGAGTAGAGAGAGGGAGAGTTAGTATTTGCATTTGTTCGAGAAAAATGGAACATCGCGAAAAGATAAGAGGTGCCGTTGAGAATATAAATTGATGATGAGGTACTGATTCGCTTTTTGTAAAATTCTTACATATTGTTTGTGTGAACAAAGTAACGTTAGTTTACAGTACGATTAAGACGTACGTCAATGGATTTTACGTGAATTGATTTATATCGAAAAATAGTATCGGTCTAGATAAGAGGCATAAATAGAATAGAGTCAATATACTACGTTTTATCACATGTCGTACTGTGCAAGGAGAGAATACGACTAAAAGCTGGTTATACCTTTATTAAACGACAGATCACAGACATAAAATCAGTACATTTTCAGCAACTATTATCTCTATTTTAAATCCCATTACACTAAATTATCTTTCAAGATATATAATAATAATAATAATAATTTAAGAAGATGAAAAATCGACTGACCTGATCCAAGAACACGCACTTCCCGTCGTTCTGGCACTTCCTCAGCATACAGTAGGGCGTGTCGCACAGCGAGCCCTCGTACCCTGGCATGCAGGTGCACGTGTAATTATCATTGGTCTTCGGGTTCACGATATCGGCGCAAGTCGAGCCATTCCTACAGGGCTCGTCGGCGCACGTGATCTGCCGGAAGTGCTCGCAGAGGTTGCCGGTGTACTGTTCCGGGCATTCGCAGTGGAACGAGCCCGGCTGATTTACGCACACACCCTCGTGATCGCACGGGCCGGAGCCGGTCGTGCACTCGTTCACGTCCTCGTCGCATCTGAGAGGGAAGAAGGAGAAGAATTGCGATCAGCGAGATGTGAGTGTAATGGTTGCGCGTGAAGAGCGAAAGACATGATAAGATAAGCGGTGGAAAGGGGCTAAGTCGCGATGTGTATATGTGCGTAAGTGTGCGCGCGCCTTTGCGAGGTAGCCGAAAAAACAGGTGTCGAGAGATTGATAATTTGTTTTTATTGCGCGTTGCGTTTTGACCGATAATGAGATATTGATTCTCAGATAGCGCAGGGTTATTTGTAATTTGAAGTAACGTACTCGCCACGAGGAATTTATAAGCGTCGAGAAGAAATGCACGAGCGAGATTAAGAGGCTCTCGCTGTATGTGCACAGTTACACATAGTTTATAACACTATCGTCAAGGTGAGTCACTCGAAAATGTCGCACGCGTACGATCAAATGTTTTCAATGCACGAAAGATTATTTGAGCAAGCAGAGCGATGCGTTCGTTATATACCAAGTTGCGAATGAAAAAGATTCAATGATTTTTCGTACAAAATTTTCCAACTCTTGCAAACTCACGGAAACACGACTAAAACTAAAAAAAAGACGGCTACACTTACAGCCATCCTATCCAGCCGGTCTTGCAGATACAGGTGTAATTGGCGATGCCATCCAGACACGTCGAATTGTTCTCGCACTTGTTATCCTCGCACTCGTCAATGTCGATCGAGCAGTCGTCCTCGGCGTAGCCAGGCGGACAGTCGCACACGTAGCTGTTGAACTGATCGAGGCAGTGGCCGTTGTTCTTGCAGTTGCTCTCGAAGCAGAGCCTACATCCAATTGTGTCGTGGCTCGAGGCGTTGTCTTGCTGAAGCGAGAGGAACTCGAGGGGTGTGAAGTTGGCGTTCTGGTAGACCTCTTCGTAGGTGAAGTAGTGCAGGAGCATGCTGCCGATGCGCACCTCGCCGAGGCAGCCCTTGAACGCTTCACCTGTAAGAAAAGCACATAAAGATATTAATTTGATATTACTTATTTAAATAGTTAAATGATGAGTTTAGAAAGGTGAAAAAATCTTACCGGACAGCATATTGTGTGGCGGAGTGGCAGTCGTGAGTTTCCTGTCGACAAAGTCCACGGAGTTTCCAGAGATACCGTCTCTGCTTTCGATGTGTCTCTCGGTACCGATCGTCATGTAACTATCTCTCTCCGATAGTGGTCCACCAAGACCACCGAGAGTCACAGTACCAGTGATCAGCAGATTGTACCAGGCCGCGAAGTCAAAGTTCATACTCGACTGCGGCGTGACATCGTCGTTCATATCGTCGTATTCGCACTCGATCGAATTATTGTTAAGCCTCATGAGAATCGTCGTCCAGTTACCATCAGGCTCGGGCTTACCGAACGTCAGCATGCCCACGTTCTCCATATCCAGCTTCCACGAGACGGTGATTTTGTCCTCGTACACCGATACTGTAAAGTGCGTGTTACCCGATTTCGGGGACATGTGCATCAGGGTACCACCACCGTTCGATCTATATTGAATCTTAATGGTATCGATCTCCGATTCGGTGAGGTTCATTAGCTCGGGGCGGGTGTAGACGTAGGTGAATGAGGTACCGACGCCGTCGAAGGTCGCGTTAGCCATGCACTCGTAGCCATCGTCAAGGTTCTGACACTTGGAGCCTGTGGGACAATCCTGCAGCTGACAGAATTCCATCTCCTGACAGGTCTTGCCGGTGTAGCCACGTGGGCATTGGCAAGTGAAATCGTTCCAGGTGATGTGGCACGTGCCGTTGTGGAAACAGGGGTTCGACGCGCACACGTTGTCAGAGACGACGCCTTCGAGGACCTTCTCCTGGTCGAATGTCACGTTACCGAACTGTACTAATGATGGGATTCTCTCACCCTTCGCCTGTAAGTATACAATAAATAATTAATATTAAAAAATCGACTTAAAAAATCTTACTTTAAAAGTTTAGAAATTCAAAATACGTACAATCACTTTCAATGGGTAAAACTCAACAACCATAGTCTCCCCACCATTCGATATCTGCACGTCCTGAATGACGCCCTTGAAGTTAGTCTGCGGCACGTGTCCCACATCCATCCTACTATCCACCTGTCTGATATACCTCGACACCTGGGGCAGTCCACCCAGATACAAAACGGTGACATTCAGCTGTCCACTCGCACTAATCGTCTTCCTGAAGTACTCCGTACCGTTGATCTTCACCTGCACGAGCGTCACGTTTCTGATCACCTGAATCAGATGGTTATTTCCATCGTTCAGCTTGACACCACCGACGGTGTACGCTTCCGTGCCGTTAAACTGAATCCTAACGAGCAGCTCTCCACCTTCCAGCTGCGCAGCTATATACGTCTTCTCCTTGGCATCGGGCGACGGGGCGCTGGGTTCAGCTCCCATGTAGAAGATATCACCACGTTCCTCGCGCGTACGGATAAACATGGATATGTCAACGATGGAGCGCACGGCTTTCCTTGCGGCGTCGGTGACTTTGACACTGACGTAGCCGTTGGTGATGTTCTCGTAACCGAAGGTCGCTGCGGTCATGTTGTACTGGCAAGTGGAGCCGAGGTAGGGACGCTCGCATTTGCAGGAGAAGTCGCGCCAGCGGTCGGTGCAGTGGCCGTTGTTCTTGCAGGGGTTGGGCGAGCACTGAGCCTCGCGCGGGCAGCCTGCCTCGACGTTCTGCATCTCGACGTGCTTCGACGTTGTACCCGCATAAATCTAATTGAATAATACATAGATTAATAACAGAATAAGCATTTTTATATTTTTTGTAGGAAAATAGCGGATATTCAAGCTTACCCATTCTCCGTTAATGATGACATCCTCGGTGCAACCGACGAAGAACGCCGGTCCATGGGGCAGCTTGCTCAGGTACCGGACCGTACTACCGATGTACGTCGTCGAAAACGATGTGTAAGTCGCGTTGGCTCCTTCGTTCAAATTAATCGGATAAATAGTCTGTTCCTCGTTAGCCGAGAGAACAAGATGAGTCGCGTTGATCGCCACAAAGACCTTCTGCCAATTCGAGTCATTCAATCCGCTGCCGATGAAAACGCCGTTCCACTTGTTCAACAGACTCGAGTGCAGGTTCAGTTTGCCGCCCACGAGCTCGAGCATATAGTAGGTTGGACCCTTGCCCATCGCCAGGAGTCCATTAGGCAGAGTCGTTCGGAATCGGAACTGAATGTCGTAGCCTTCCTCGCGGCTGGTGTTGACGGTGACAAGGGAGCTTCCGCTCAATGACATGGTTGTTACCTACGAGGGGTTAAATGGATGTTATATGGTGTTGGGCGGCTGGGTAGGGAAGGTTAGTGATTTACCCACCTGCTTCTGTACCGTGATTAAACACAATTAGTGGAAAACATGCAAGCATGGTGAATAAAAAAAATTGGTTTAGTGCGATATTATATTTTATATTACATATGTGGTTAATTTGTGAATTAAATGTTAATAAGTGCGTTGCGCTTTGGTGAAAAAAAACTCTTGAATCTTCTGGATTCATAAGTGTAGTTTAAAATAAGCATATACAGTAATAAGCT
Source organism: Torymus sinensis (assembly GCA_030522985.1). Lineage (NCBI taxonomy): Eukaryota > Metazoa > Arthropoda > Insecta > Hymenoptera > Torymidae > Torymus > Torymus sinensis. Next base: position 10,295 of record JAPYZP010004058.1, read on the forward strand.
GAACTAAAGATTAAAGAGCTTTTTTTATAATACCAGTTAGATTTAACAAATTTATATTTTTAAACTGGAAACTTTACAGAACTTCAAAGCTTCTTTAAACATATTTAATAAACATCACCAAATACAATTTTAATAGTTCAAAAGTTTCCAATTAAGATAATAGTTATATTGTTATTTCGACCCTTGTGTAATTCTCCAAAATACACTACTAAAATATTGTTAATTGTGAAAAACATTGCTGATACTGTGAGTCCCTTTCAAAGATGACCAATAATGCCAATAAATGAATCATTGCCAAGTGAATTGACTAAATACTAAAACAAAATAATCAAAAGCCAATGTTAATCATTTGAATAGGGTAGATGTACCCGTTCTGGCCACCTTAAGGATTCTTTTTTTTTCACCGGTTCTAGCCACCTAAAAATCCATTTAAGAACATGGATATGTGGCCAAAAACGAAGCAGTGGCCAAAACCGGTACGTCTACCCTATCAACGTCAATAATTCAAGTAACAACGATTAAAACTCCACTCTCCACACCCAACAAAAAGCAACAACCTCGAACGAATCCCATCGACAACACTCACATGATCGCAGATCTCTCCGTGAAAGCCATTCGGACAGGTACAATTGAACCTGTGCTCCGTCTCGTTGACGAGATAGGGCCAGCAGGTGCCATTGTTCATGCACGCGTTACCCTGG
>JAPYZP010004059.1:0-10689 GCA_030522985.1 Torymus sinensis
TATATGCACACGTGTTGCGTATATTATTTTTTGTACCGCAAGCACGATTTTCGCGTTTTTCGAATCTATAATTAATAGAGCCAAAAGCGATCGCTTGCCAACCAGCGGGCGGTAAAAATGGAAATACGCCCGCTGCTCGCAGTAGCCGGCGGTAAAAAATCAAAATCGCCCGCTGTCGATTTTAGTACATTAGAACAGAAAAAGCAAAAATCCATACTTGCGTTACAAAAAATATGGTGTGCACCAAGGGCTAAGTGGGTATTTTGACCTCGTGTGGCAGTACTCTTCTTCGGTTCGCCAACGCACTCGTGCTAGCTCACCTTTGACTCGAATTGCAATCCACACTCGGTCTAAAAAAACTCACTTTACGCCCTTGGCACACAATATACTATTTCGTCATAGTAGCCGTAAAGTGCGCACTTTATGGCCTCTTTTTGCGGGCGTAAAGTAAAAATCTATTAAAGTGGATAATTTGTCGTGAAATAAGTATATTAATTTTTTGTTTATTTACATAATACTTTTGTTAACAAAATTCAAACTTGCTTATAAGAAAAAAGCAGTCATTATTTATTGATTTAATTATTATTAAATTATTTATTAATGTTTCCTAGTTGGCGAATTTTGTATTATAGTATTTATAGCACTGTGGGATCTAAGCCCGCACTTACGGCATGGATAGGTGTGACAGGTAACAGCGGACTTAGGGCAGTCAGTGCTATAAAATTCTATACGATACTTGTGACCTGTAGCACTCGCTGCACAGCGTAATTAGGACCCTTGCTACGCTCGAGCCCTAACTTCGCTCCGTCCAAAAAAGTGCTATTTATAGGTCACACGTATCATAATGTAAGTACTATAATAAAATACATTCTTCAAATACTTTATTTTTATTATTTGTTTAATTTTTAATGATTCCTAATATTTATTTTTATTATTTGTTTAATTTTTAATGATTCCCAATATTTATTTTTTCATTAATTTATCATTTTTTTGGTTGGGGGGGGGGGGAGGTCGCCCCAGCGGTGGCTCTGCACCTTCGCCCCTGGAAAACGTTTCTATTCTATCATGCTCTTTTACGTGTTTTATTATGCTCCATTGATAGCGCACATTAGGGCATTATGACGAAAAATAATGTTCGCACTGCGGGCGTAAAACTTTACAACTCTTGGGCGTAAAGTTCAACTTACACCCATGGTACGAAAGTACTATTTGCATGCATACTAGATTAGGAAAAATAATTTATTGTAGGAGATGAAAAATATTAGAGGAATGTTATATCTTCTAATTCAACAAAAATTACGTAAGTATTTATAACGTATATGTACATATTAACGCACTCGTCACGTAAATTGAATCATTCCTTGAAGAATCCATTATGACAATACTATTTTATTAATAATTAGTATGCTAATGCAGAGTTAAAATGTCAATATAATTTTTGAACACTGCATTTAAGAACACAGAGTTGAAGTTCTTGAGTAATCCTATATTAAAAAAAAAATAAGTCAAAAGATTTTTAATATGAAACTAGAACGCATATAAGACGTTAAAACGTTATTTAATTAGAAAAGAAAACCTTTTTTAACGTTTAAACATTCGTACAAGTTCATATAAACTTTCAAAAAACCGAAGACTGTACGCGTTGTATACATGTACGTGTGTATATAATATAGTTTTCTGAAGAAAATAAACAAAGTCCGCAGCAGACGCTGCGCAGTACCCCCACGGAGAGATGGGAATAGCCCGGAATACGTATAGGATCTGCTAGAACTTGTGCTTATACTTGCCGCGTATATAGTAGTAATGAGCTTTTCCACGCGCGCTTGTCTACTTTGTTTGTTATTGTGCAGGCCAGTTTAATGCACCCACGCGTGTGAGCAAGCGCCTGCGCTCTCGGTCCGTCCCCGTACCCCTCTCCGCGCATGCGCGCGGGCGCAGCAGTAACTCCTGTCAATCGCGTCAGCTGTTCTGATTTTTTGAGGTTATGTCAACGTCTGAATAATCGCTATTTTTTCATATTTATCGATGTCCGCCGCCGGAGATGTCCTCCGAGCTCGAAAAGGCGGACAGTCATACGCTCGCGGAACTCAAGAAGCACGTCAAGGCCAACTCCAAGGGCCACATTCTTGCATGTCTGACGCGAGTCAAGGCCGACTCCCAATGTTGCAAGCGTTTCGTCAAGGCTGGGGGCCTCGAGCACCTGGTGCAGCTAATGCGCTACCAGGATCTCAAAGTCATGAACACGGCTTTGAGTATCCTGGCCAACTTGTGCATGAATTCAGACACCAGGCAGCAGGTAAGCCTTGCATTGCATCTAACTGCGTACACCTACTTGAGACTTCGACCAATACTTGTGTTCGAAGGTCTTCTTCCATTGTTATCATACATATGTTCTTTGTTTGATTATGTCATCTGGTCTACTGTAGCATAAATGTTGCATGTATGCTCTTACATTTAGATGACATTATGAAATTATAATGGAATAATGGTTATTAATTACGATATAAAATTGTTATATATTATTTTATTATTTTTTATAAATTTAAGTAAGATTAAGTAAGATTTTCATTTTATTTATTAATATATTTTCATATTATTTCATCATTTTGTGTCATTTAGTTTATTCAATTTATAACTATTAAATGATTTATGAATAACATTGCAGGTTCGAAATACAAATATAGTATCCTACACATTATGGATTTTAAATAATTTGAAAGTAAGTGACAATTTGCATTGTCGAGCATGCAGACTCATAGGAAATCTCTCAGACTGCAGTTGGCATGCAAAGGCTTTCTATGAGGCAGGGGTAATACAGGCATTACATGATGTCTTACGCACAAAAACCAATACACAGACGTATTTAATGGCTATTAGAGCTGTCAGGTACTCATTTTTATTTTTTAATTATAACACATCAAGTAATTAGACTCTGTACTTAAATCAAAATCAAACCCTTAATTTAATTCATAGAATTAATTTGAATTGAAAATGATATGATGATATTAATTAATGATTTTTTTTTTATTACATTTAGAAATCTTTGGAGCATATATGATGGCTGTAGAAGGAAAATCATTGATAGTGGAATAATCAAGGCAATCACATCAATTTTCATTAATGCTGGGAAAAAATCATTAAATCAAGAATTAAAATACCTAGATTTGCAAGAAACTTGCATGAAAGCTATGTATGCATTTTTAGTAGGATCAAATTATGATTGTGCCAAACAAATGGTAGGAGAAAAAGATAAAGAGGGGTTCAGAACCCTTGTTAGGCTATACGAAGCACAAAATAAATTAGCCATTAAGTGCGTGCACAGTTTAGCAGTAATACCGGATTGCCGACCACTTCTCGGCGACTGTGATGCCGTCGAAGTAACAGTGCAGTTGGTAGAAAACTGTCCATTTTACTTTGGAGAAATCTTAACTAGTCTTTGTTTGTTTTGCCGCGAAGCGGTAAATCGTATACGGATCCGTTACTGCTCGGGTCTGCCAGTAATCTTAGATCTTTTGAAAAAAGCGGAAAACGAAAGGTACCATCCCGTATTATTGCATAGTCTTGCCCAATTTGAGTACGATGACGAAGGTATTGTCATAATGGTGAAAAACGGACTGCTAGATATTTTGACGGATAAATTGCAGAGAATGGCAATCGAGACACCAGTGGAATCTGACGAAAAATCAACGTCTAAAAAGCGCTCAGCGAGCCGATCGCCAAACATAAAGAGAGACATAAAACACAATCGAACAAATTCGGGGAGGTGTGTATATGGACTACTTTTGTCTTTTATGAATCATAAAAGTTTGCAAATTTAACGTGAGAACAAACTTTTGAACTATAATTTTTGTTATTAGGTATAGATTTAGTTTAGATTTCCAGTACGAAGATTGGAGCCCAAGAAGTGCAAGGAGTGGTTCGTCTACGCCCCCTAGTACTCCGCCAATGAAAGACCTAGATGAGATGGATGATTCTGACGAAAACCCTGAAGAAAATTATAGCCCTGTCTGCAGTGATGATGAGTGGGGTGAAGGAGGTATACATTATTTTTTTCGAAATATTGCATTGATCATTAATTTATACTTTGATTTTTAGTAAAATATTTATATTTATAATTTTGCAGAGCCTCAAGAAGAAATCGAATCATTAAAAAGTTTTTCTTCAAATACAGTAGATGTGGAAGAAAATCCGGACTCCGGTAAAGTCCCTAAATCCGAATTCAATAAACACGTAAATGCTTGGACCCTTGCATTATTAAGTAAACTAAGCTACTCAGAAGACCCAATCGATAAACTTGCTGATCCAACCATGATCGGACCACTTGCCACGTATATTAAACAAGCGAAAAATTCTAAAGCTTCTCGAATACTTTGTAGAATCGTAAAGTTAGTAATCAACAAAAAATGTATTCTCTTATATTCTTTGTAACTATAATTTAAACTTTCATTATTCATTATTTATTTTTACAGACATAAAGCCTACTTAATTCCGTTGATTAAACAAGGTTTTGTCTTTGAAATACAAAACCTCCACGATTCGGAGCAATATACACGCTCTATGTGTGCTGTGGCTGAGACTGGTGGTGCTGTAGGAGAAATGTCGTCAGTCCTATTGCGTGGTCAAGAGTCTCATCGCCTCCTCATGGCTGTATCTATACCTTTTCTAATCAAGTCCAAAGACTTGTTGCGCTGCCTACTTAAAAATCACGGTGGACTGTCTATTATATTTGACATACTATCCGATAACGAGCACAAGCTGCACAAAGAAGCGATATGGGCCATATGCCAATTAGCTGACTCATTAGACGTGCGACCAGACTCTGTTGATAAAAACCAAGCCATTGATGGCCTAATGTTTCATCATACTGCTAGGGTAAATAGAACTTCATCATTTTTCAATATGAAACTAAGTATTTCACATAGAAATTTACATTCACTATTTTACTTTTCTTTCAGGGAAATGGTATGGAAAATCACATAAAGCCATCTACAGTGACATTCGAACTGGACGATGGTACAACGGTGGAAGCTTGTCGTCGTTTACTCTGTCAACGCTCAGATGCCTTTTCAGCTATGCTCGAGGGTAACTTTTCTGAATCTGGCAAGCGTCGCGTGAAATTGAAGAATACTTCCAAAGAAGGCCTGAACACTCTTTTGCTGGCGGCAAACGGCTCGGAATTCGATAATCGAACCATTGAGTCCCTACTCGACGCCGTCCTCCTCGCCGACAAGTTCCTTATGTCCGACGTATCGGAAGTGCTCACAGAGAGCTCCATGTCTAAGTTGAATTACGAAAATTTCTTTAGAGCTTGGTTGTGGGCACGCAGTAATGAATGTTATGAACTGAAGTCCTGCTGCGTCAAGAGTTTTCTCACGACGAAAATGTCGAGGACAGAGCGGGTGAGGGCTTTCAGGGACTTCTCAACCAACGATAATTTCAAGGAGTTCCTAGAGGAAATCAAAGAAATAATCACGGGGATTTTAATTCCACGTTAAAGTACGTCTGGAAATATAATAAAAAGAAGGTTAAAGAGAAGAATACAAATTTTGGAAAAAAAACGATTCCAGTGCATCTAAACCTGATAAAAGATCATATACTTGAAAAATCAAGTGATAATTTATTGATACTTTTTAAAAAGTGCTTATTATGGTAAGACTTGTAAAATAGTATTATTTACTTTAAATTTACATTATTCCTTTATATATGTTATAAAATTATTATTAGAAGAGTTTTAATATTCAATGAAACTTATTGATGTAGGTATTCAATTTAAAATTTGTTACATGTCTTACCTTATGAGACCACCTATTTATAGCATCTAATTAGAGTTATGTAAATTTAAATCTTGTTTTATCACTTGTTTTTTTCTTACTGTAAAGCTGTTAATTTGTTTTGATAGGATAAAGAATGAAATTGGCATCATTAAAACTGGAACAGAACTTGTACATTTTATAAATATGAATTTTTTATTATAATTAAGATTAATTGTTACACTAGACTAAAAGCAGTCGGGCTGTATTTTCTTCAGAAATTCAAATAGATTGTGAGATCAGCAATATTGATACAATTTTTAATGAATTTGATATGAAAATATTAAAAAATGCGAATGCAATAATTACTTCGAATGGTATGTATTTTTCAACTAGGTTTGCCATCATAATAAGGCATATACATTAAAATTAAATTTTTGTTTTGTAATGCTCTGAAAAATTCAGCAATGTACACAACTGAAAGAATATAAATAACATGAAGTAAAAATATAGTAGTCCTTATAACTGGAAATTAATCTAAATATGTAAAATAATAAATATCTTCAAGCTATTGTAGTTAAATAAATAAAACAAGTTGTAATAGTTTTTCAATTGCATTAATTGAACTAATAACAAATTTATATAAATATTCTGACAAAGACTTTATTTGATTATGCATTACAGTATTTTAATTTTACATATAAATTTAATCATTTTTATACATTTTCATATAAGGAAAACCAAATTGCTATAAAAATGAAGAAATAAAAAGTTAATAGGGATGATCTAATATATGTTTGCATTGTGTTTTTGTAATCTTTCAAAAAATGTCGATGTGAAAATATGAAAACGATAAAAATGTAGTATAGTAATTAAAGCCTTTTATTCTAATTAATGAATAAATTATTTTTAATCCGCTTATTTTTTATATTTTTCATTTCTATCAAAAACAGAAATGAATTAAAAAAAATTTCATGAAAAGAATTTAAATATCATCGATTCAAATTCAAATCATGCCATATTTATTTTAAAAAACATACTGCAAATGAATATGATGCACGCCATGTTCAGCATAAAATAATATTGTGATAAAAAATTATTTTGTCTCTTAAATGATTCACTACTATTTTGTGTAACTTAGGATATATTCAACTTTGTTGAAATTACTTGTTAGCTTTAATATTATTTAGTTTAACAACGTTAATTAAAAAATCAATCTAATAAAATCGCTTTGAGGAAGAGATTGAGAATGATTTTGCAGCTTTTTTGAATTAATACGTGTCGAGAAAAGACACTTACAATTAAATAAATTATTATTAAAATGGGATTAATCGCATCAATAATCAAAACAAATCGGATTGCATGATTTGTGATAATATATTGAACATAATAATATGCTGACCTTTTTTTAGTAATTTTGAGTATTTTTTTATTATGTAACTATCAGGTTTTTATTGATGAAAAATAAATGATCTGGCAACATTTTTCGAAATCTTGTACTCATAAACAAAAAGTTCGGAATTGTGCAATTTTAATAGCATCACTTTGCCTCAATATCATTCAGATCAGTTTTATAGCATGTATTTACTTGTATTGGAGACATAACATTTTTAATTAGAACATGTAATAAATTTTTTTGAAATGCTGATTAAGAAAAATTTGTACAGTTCTTTATTTTTTTAAGATAATACTTTCAATCTTTATAATAGTGCTAGTAGGTAGTAAACGTGGTACAATCAATAGGTCACTTACAATAATCAAGTAAGAAGCGTTACGTTGCATTTTTACTTTGCGATTTTTAAGATAAGGTTTTTTATTTACCTGAAATTGTATTATATACTTGAATAATAAGAACATTATTAAAATATATATAGCATTGTTTTGTTTTTAAACCTCTTTATATTGCACATTTTGTTATAATTACAGCCATCACTAATAATCTAGACATATTCATAAGAATATAATTATTTTTATAAAAATATATTTTTTATTCTTGAATTTATATTGTTAATAAACAGAAATGTCTTCAGCCCCGAATCGCCGAGATGTGATTCAATTTTGATTCACTTGAATCGTAAGACTGAATCTAATTGAAATCAGTTCAATTTATTTGAATCACAAAATAAGTAAATCGTAATTTTTGAATTATAGAAATTGTATCACAATTTACATTATTTATTCTCAACCTGAATTACAATCTCAAATTACACGTTGAGGTGATTACACGAGTTTTCTATAAATTTGAGATGAGTAAATATAACATTAAATCTTATTTTCTTAATTGAATCTTAAAATCAAATTAGCATAAATAAGTAATAACAACAAATATTTTTATAAAATATTCACATCGTAATAGTTTGATTTATTTATTCTGAAAAAATATCTGGCCGATTGATTTTAAATTTAAAAGAGTTTTTACATTAAAATATCAGGGGTCCACGAAAAAACTTTTTAACCACACATCAATTTTTCTTATGGAAATTTAAACATGGGAAAAATGAATGAAAGATATAGACACAGATGATTAATCAATAGCAAGCTCTTAAAGGTGCCAACAAATATATATTCCACAGTAGAAGAAAAGAGCTTTACTTTAAGCTAAAGATCGTTAAAATCGGTCGGTTTTGTGCAACGTTACGTGCATTTGAAAAACGCGAAAATGACAAAAATGAGCGATTTTGAGAAAATTAAACGATCTTTGTACCGTGCGTGCTGCGCGAGTTGTTTACAAAGTGTGACACCGCAGTACGCGTGCCTGCTGCCCGGCGTTCGTGACGGCGATGATGCGAAGCGGAGTTGATCTCCTGATCGGTACGTGCAACGGTCCTCTTCACGATCGTGGTTACACCTGGCGCATATTTATAATTGCTAATTTGTTATTATCAAATTTAGGTACAATTCCTTCTGTAAATTGTAGACAATGAAAAATAAATTTAACTCTGGAGTCGAACGTATCGTAAATTAATATTGTGATTCTAAGTATCCAATTTAAATAAATCAAATATGAATCAAGATTAAAAAATCGACTCAACTCTCCTTCATAATTAAATCTTTTATTATATGATCATCTAAATAAAATATTTGATCGACTGACCACAAAAAAAAATATGCATACACAATTTCAAATTGGAGTCGTTAATTCTATGGCGCATAATACCTCCGGTTATAAATTATTTTTAGAAACAATTTTTATAAATAATTCTTACATTCATTGATATATTAATACACCAATTATAAGAGTTAAAAATCTTACTAAAAGTTATTCACCTTCAGAATAGTCGTTTTAAAATAAGTATATAATCACTCAATGAGCGAATGATCTTACAATAAAATATTTCAAAAAGTGAATATAACAAGACTCTCAGAGCAAATCTAGCGGAAATCCAAAATACATATATAAATGTAAGGGACATATACATACTGGGTATTGAGCTTTGGTCTCTGGGTTTTGTATGCACCGAACACAAATCGTTTTCTGAAATCTAGCATTTTCGTGACCCATGGCAGAAGATTAACGTGTTGAATTTCCACCATGGGTCACGAGTACTTATGATAGATTTCGCGGACAACGATTTTTGTTACGTATTGCTCGAAACCCAAAGCCCAAATCCCAGTATGTATAGACAGTCCCTAAAAAAATATAAATTTTCGTGTTATCGAAAAACGGTCTAGTCACCTAACATATTAAATAAAATTTATAAAAATATATTCTCAACGCTTTAAAAAAAATCGATTTCGTTACATCTTAAACTCACTTACAAATTAAGCCCTACAAATGAATAAAACGTCTATATATACAATAATTTTCAAAACTTAGTCTTCGTTACGAGCCTAATATAAACATCTAAAACATAATGTAGTCCTTCGACAACAATTACTCTATATCGGCGTCAACTTAAGTTCAAGTGGTTCCGAAGGGGCGGAAATCATGCGCAACTTCATCGTAACAGCATCCTTATTCAAACAGTCGATTTTGAAACTCTTCAGCAGCTAAAAATAAAGATAGAACAAATAAATGTCGAATAATCAACGTTGCCACAAAGAAATCAAGTATACTGAAAAATGAAACGCACCTCGGCGGTCGTGAGGGACATCTGAGTCTCAGCGAGTTTGCGACCAATACAGCTCCTCGCACCCATGGCGAAGGGTAGCGAGGCGCTAGGATTTATTACAGCCTGGAATTCGCCTTTCTCGTTACGCAGCCAGCGTTCTGGCTGAAATTCCTGGGGCCTCGGGAAGTTCGCCTCCTCCCGGCCGCACGAGTACAAAGACATTACCACGAGTTCCTAATCAGAAGAGATTACACCTTATAATTATCATTTTTTATTCAATATATATGTATGAGCTCATTTAACAGATTATATAAGTATACAGTTGAAAGATATGCACTCATTTCTGAACAATGTATTACGAAATAATATCTTTGTATTTTCAGTGCAATACAGGAAGGCGCGTGTTTTCTTTATAGACACGCGATGATAAATCTATTAGAAAGTTCTATTATACGAGTCTGTTTATATCTGGCCCACATCGCAGACAAACAAGCAACATATAACTTCGCAGCATCAAAAGTATATGTAACGACGCGTTTGAATAGACGCTACCGTTATCTAACTCTCTCTCTTGCCGGGTAGAAGAAAGCCACGTCAAAAGGATGATAGTGCGACTTACGCCTTTGTACGCAGGATAGTTCCCGAGCAGCGTATCATGCTGCAGGACTCGCGTGAGGAACGGCGCGGTTGGATAGAGCCTCAGCGATTCCTTTATCGCTCCCTTGAGCAGGGAATCCTGAAGTACTTGCGTCTCGGTGAGATCATGCAGCGACTCCCGAAGGTTCTCCTGTGCACCGGGATTGCTCGCTATGAGGAACAGCAGCCATTGCATCGCGTAGGCGGTCTGAAAGTAAAATTTATTTAGGCGCTTGTGCAGTAGTATAAAA